>JAVIAB010000024.1:79282435-79463818 GCA_032433765.1 Megaustenia siamemsis | reverse complement strand
CATGTTAGGACATATTTGGTGGGGATGGAGAGCTTTATCAAACTGCTTTATACATGTTAGGACATATTTGGTGGGGATGAAGAGCTTTATCAAACTGCTTTATATATGTTAGGACATATTTGGTGGGGATGGAGAGCTTTATCAAACTGCTTTATATATGTTAGGACATATTTTCTTTGGAGTCAGAGCTTGGGGGGTGTTGGACCATCCTCTGAAAATGGGTACCAAAGATTTTCTTTGGGAAAGGAAGGCAGCCTGGTATGGTATTAATCACAGCATCCATTGATGAGTTGATGTCATGGCCATAACATATTGTCCACATCACAAGATTTGCTTTTGTGATAAAAGTAGGACAGACAACAGTAATAAACATTGGATAAAAAGACCAGCTGGGCATGACTTATGTGATGAGACATTTTCAATACACTGTTCTTGACAGGTCAACACCTATGAGACTACCTTGTATTGAGGTCACTAAACTGTAATTGATCTCAACATCTGTAGCATCTTTCAGGAGTATTGTTTAGTGTGTTTTAAACTCCCTTTAGTAATATTTCTACCTGTCTTGTGTACTTAATGTTTCATAGAGCATCCTTCATCATCTTCTCCTGTGACAGCACCAAAGGTTTGCTATCATGGTGCCACCAATTCTCTCTATTTCTTGCCCAGATGCTACCTGCTATCATTGTTTCTCTTATCTCTTGATATTATCAGCCCACTTTTGTCTACCTCTGTTTCATTTACCCAATACTTTCCTTTCCAAGGTCATTTTCAGTCAAGTTAGTGTGCCTCTTTATGTGCAAAATAAAATGCGTCTTGTGTGAAATATTTCTGTGATCATTTTCATCTGTTCAAAGCTTAATTGTTGTTTTTTATCTTTGTCTGCCCAATTCTTCCCATTCTTCTGGTGCTAAATTCTTACTACTGTTGACACTGGAAGTGTGCTGTGTTTCTCTAGTTTATGGTTAATGTGCACCTTTCTGTCTACCACATCTGTCTTCTGCACCATTGCTGGATTCCTTAGCAATTGTGCTCAGGCAGCAGCCATTTTGGCTACTCTTTTAGATTTTTAACTGCCAGGGGTTCTTTAACCAGAAACCAGAGGGCACACAGGGCCTCCTGTTTGTTGCTGTCACTGAGAGCACTAGATATCAAATCTCAATACTCAGAGACATGGATTTGAAGTGGGAAAATTCCTACCGTGGCAGGATTTTAACTCAGGACTTTCATGTCCAGAGTAGGATGTCTTACCTCTAGACCACCCAGTCTGTAAATTCATGTTTCAATTTTCTTGTTTGTTTTCCTAAACAGTGAGCATTCTGTTACATATAGGTCTCTCTTCTGTTACATATCGGTCTAATGTTTTCTGTTACATATCAGTCTAATTTCTTCTGTTACATATCAGTCTGTCTTCTGTTACATATCAGTCTAATTCTTCTGTTACATATCAGTCTGTCTTCTGTTACATATCAGTCTAATGTCTTCTGTTACATATCGGTCTGTCTTCTGTTACATATTAGTCTTATGTCTTCTGTTACATATCAGTCTAATGTCTTCTGTTGTTACATATCAGTCTTATGTCTTCTGTTACTTATCGGTCTGTCTTCTGTTACTTATCGGTCTGTCTTCTGTTACATATCGGTCTGTCTTCTGTTACATATCAGTCTAATGTCTTCTGTTACATATCGGTCTGTCTTCTGTTACATATTAGTCTTATGTCTTCTGTTACATATCGGTCTAATGTCTTCTGTTGTTACATATCAGTCTTATGTCTTCTGTTACTTATCGGTCTGTCTTCTGTTACTTATCGGTCTGTCTTCTGTTACATATCGGTCTGCCTTCTGTTACATATCGGTGTGCCTTCTGTTACATATCGGTGTGCCTTCTGTTACATATCAATCTTCTGCCTTCTGTTACATATCGGTCTGCCTTCTGTTACATATCAATCTTCTGCCTTCTGTTACATATCGGTCTGCCTTCTGTTACATATCGGTGTGCCCTCTGTTACATATCAGCCTTATATGTTAATCTTCAAGAGAACTCCACCACACATTACTTTAAGAAATAAAATCTGATATTAGTTACCTTTCTTATGGTTTAATTTGTGTCTTGTACTTCTCATGTCATTCAGTCCTTGTTTATATCAGTTTTAGTTAACAAGACAGTCTTCATTACTCATTAGACAACTTCATAGTGATTATATACCCTCCCAGACATGCACCACCAACACCTCAAGCTAGTGAAAGCACTGAAGATGGTTTTAGCTCAGATCCATGAACTCTGTAGCAGTATCTAAGACCTTGAAAATGGAAGGAGTAAATTAGGTTGGTTTTTATTTCTGAACAATTTCTGCCAGGCAGGGACCATACTTGACCTGCTCTTTGAACTGCCAAGGGTTCTTAATATGTTTGGGGTGCACACAGGAGCTCCCGTTTTTTGCCATTATCTGAGAGGACTAGACATCAGATCTGACACCCAGAGACTGGGGCAGCCTAAAGTCAAGAAACACCCACAGATTTAAATAGTAAATGCCGCCCACCTGTGGCAGAATTCGAAGCCAGAACCTTCCCACTCAGAGACTGATGTCCTACCTATAGATCACCCAGCCACAGTAAGATCTCACAAAATCACATGATTATTTTCCTTTTATGTTTCAGATTATCCAGCAGACAGAAGCATTCCATTTGGGCATGATGACTCGTACTACCCAGAAGATGAAACGACCATCAAGCTGGAGCAGCTGAACTTGGGGGCACCGCCTTCTGATGGCAGGCAAACTCCTTCTGTGGACAGCAGGGGTCAGTGTGAGTAATCATATTTTCTCTCTCCCTCCCTCCCTCCCTCCCTCCCTCCCAAGGTATTTAAATTCATTGTCAGTGGTAATATTCAAGAACATAAAAACATTATTGGTTATATTGGTCTGTGTACAAGTATACTCTCAAAGTATACATCTATTACAAGGAAAAAATATTTGGTGCAACAGCAATATAAAGAAGCATTAAGATTGTCAAAGAGAAGAACAGACATATTGATCTTATAGAAATAATAACTGAAATGGGAGATAGAAATAAGTCTGGCTGGTGTGAAAGCAATAACATTTAACTGAGAATGAAAATAACAAGTAGTGAGTAAGAGAACAAAAAAATGGTTGGTTGGAAGGAGAACATTTGTCTGTGAGAGAATACTGGAGAGAATAGATTATAACAATGGTTTCATACCAAGTTTGTTGTTTTACCAGCCTCTCAGCTGAGATACCCAGACCTGCAGGAGTGATAGATTTCCTGAGTTCCCCAGATGACAGCATCAAGGCCAGTGCAGCGGCTCACCTACAACACATCACCTACATGGATGATGCTGTCAAGGCAAAGACCAGGTTAAACATTTGGCTTGTGTTACGTTTGAACAAAAATACTTCATCCGATTGATTATTTGATGGGTTTGTGGGTACTCGGTAGGGGGTGTCACTGTGATGTATATGCTCATTAAATATGTGATTTGAATCTTGCTTGGAGCATTTCGGGTTTTTCTATTAGTGATGGGTAATAAAACTTGTGTGCCGTGCTGAAGTTACTGCAAAAAGTAAGTGGCATATTCTTTTATAGAACATTGCTATTGCCCAGCATTTTTTGGTGGTGCAATTGTCTAGGCATTATGCATCAGTGATTTGCCATTTCCTTCTGATGGTAGGTGCCATCCTGAAGATGAAAATCCCACCAGTCGTAATTTCTTTAAAAATTGCGCTCAGCTGAACTTTTTCCCCAGACCTTGGGGTTTGAAACTGAGTTCACTACCTCTAAACCATGGACGCCTACTCATGCTCAAGTTGTACACTCTAAAAAAAACTATTTGCACTTGACAACTTTAATAGTTGGGCTGTGTGACAGTGTTTGATGGGGTCTTGTAGAATGTGTTGTTTCCCTAGCCACAAGTTTTAGAGGTGCCTTTCTGATGTATCCACCTGTTATTGCATCTCACCAGTAGTGATAGTAAGGCATGGTACATCTGGAGGTAGAATCTTTCCCACAGAGAATGAAATGTAAGCCTTTGTTAAGACACCAATAAAATAGGGCACTCTACAATCTTCATTCCAATTTTGTGCTTCCAATGCCAGACCACAAAAATTGGCCAGATAGAGACTTTTATTGTAGAATATACACAGAATAGGCAATTGAGAGTCAACAGGGGACATCAGCTAAAAGCATAGGGTTACAAACATTTCCCATATGCCTAGCAAGGCAAGGGAGAGAACCTTTACTTTTCTCTTGTAAATGAAACATCAGCTCTTACTGATTCATCGGACCACTTCAGCCAAAGCATTAAGTTGAATAATCTGTGAAGGAAACGTGTGTATTGGGGTCATCAAGTAAAATTGTAGATTTAACATGAAAACTAATGTCTTGTTGTTTTGTTGACATAGATACAATTGGATGTTGGAGACACTGACTTTTCCCCATTAAGAGTTGCCATGTTTTCACAAAAGTTTATGTCTCTGTGATACTAGGAGCCTGGGAGGAATTCCACCACTCATTAGGCTTTTGAGTCATGACCTTGTGGAGGTGCACAAGAATGCCTGTGGTGCCTTGCAGAACTTGTCCTATGGCAAGAACAACAATGAGAACAAAGTAAAGATATCTATTTTTTGTTCTATGTAATAGAAGCCAGTTTTGTAAACATGCCTGTTTTTGTTCTAGGTATTAGAAGCCAAGATCTCTGTTTTTGTTCTAGGTACTAGATGTCAGTAGTATATGCTAATTTTCAGAGGTCATAGTTTTCTGCATTTATAGTAGCTTCATGTGTATTCTACCTGCTAGCTGGGTATTAGATCACATGTGGCAACTAACATGTGTATTCTACCTGCTAGCTGGGTATTAGATCACATGTGGCAACTAACATGTGTATTTCTTCTTCTCCCCCCCCCCCCCCCCCCCCCCCCCAAACCTAGCTAGGTATGTGGCAACTAGACCTCCGAGATGTGGGAAGGACACAGGACTTCGACAACCATGAGTTCACATCTCTCCTTCGTATGAAAGAGAGAGCACAGCCTGAAACGAGAAACTTAGTGAGCTTGTAAGAAGACTTATCAACCAACACAGAAATGGAGTTGCCAGTCGCTGGACACTGCAGGACTTGCTGTGGAGGGGATCTGAGCACCTATAGACATGTTTAGAGTGCAATAAAGATGAACCACCAACCAATAACTCAATAAATGTGGCAACTAACAAATTGTGAGCATTAACACAATCAGTGGAGACTTTCAGTTTGATATTTAGAGATGTGGTTACTAGGACCTGATTTGTTATCGTGTGAGCACAAGTTGCATGTCACCTTGAAGTGCACTCATCAGTCCCATATGTGTGTGAGCACAAGTTGCATGTCATCTTGAAGTGCACTCATCAGTCCCATATGTGGCCCAGAGGGGTAAGTATAGGAAAAATGCTGCGAAACAACCTAAACTGAAGCTCTCAAAGATGCTGCAAAACTGGCTATCCAACACAAAATAACATGCACAAGAAATTGGTGATACTGACTGATGAACTGTCAGTCTTAACAGCTCTAAAAATCCCAAGGAACAGTGAGCTAGATGACTTGAGAACAACCGTAGACAAACTGTGCAATAACTTCCAGAGAGTGGTCATCTAGTGGATACCATCACACTATAATATATATGGAAACGAACGCGCAGACATACTAGCTAAGGAGGGAGGGAGATTACCACAAGAGAACCATCTGGTCCGCTACAATGGAGCCAAATCCATCATCAAAGGTCAGTACAATAAAAAATGGAAACAAAAACACCCAAAGTATAACGAGAGGGCGGGATACCTCCAACCATCAAGGAGGGATCAAGTCATCATACTTCGCCTACGCACAGGCCACAACAGAATGAGAAACCGCATGTTCACCAAACTCAAAATAGAAACTACCAGCCCATGTCACTGTACACTGGATAACATAACAACATGTTCTACAGGCTTGCCTCCAGTACACAGACCTGAGAAGGACAATGTGGTCCACACCCACCTCCCTGGAAGATAAACTATACAGGGCAACCGAATCACTTAAACAAACAGCTACCTTCATAAGAGAGTCTGGAATCCTAGTCTGAATGACGTCATGATCGCTGAAGAAGAAGACAACAACCTCTAACATTGAGATTTATGAAGGTCACTTATATCACTGTGAGTATAGGAAACATGTTGTGAGACACCTACAGTAATTGTATTTGCCACAATGTTTTCCATTCTAAATTTTTATCTTAGAATTTTAGACCGTAACAAATGTTAGCCCTACACACGCATGTCCAATTTAAGGGTTAACCTCATATGTCTGGGCATGATTCACACATTTTGATCACATTTCTCCTGCATGCTGTTTTTCAGAGAGCAATCAAAAATGAGAACGGTATCCCACATTTGATTCGTCTGCTGAGGAAAACTGACCAGGAAGATGTCAAGGAATCTGTGACTGGTGTTCTGTGGAATCTCTCCTCTTGTGAGGTAGTGTTCTCATCTAAACCATTTGAGATGTTCTTTCAGCACAGGAAACTATATATGTTATCATCTTTTGCATCATCACATAATAATGACATTAGTTTTGTTAATGTATTTGCTGCTCTGAAGATTGTGTATTTTTGGTTGTAATCTGTCATGCTAAACAGGAATTCTTTCATGTTGTTATGTCTCTTCCCAACCTTGTCATATTGCCCACCTTTTCTATGTACACATTTATTTTCCTGTTGATGAGATGTGTATTAGAACATACATTAAGTGGCTGGGTGGTCTAGACATAAGACAGCAGCCTCTGGACAAAGTCCAGGTTTGAATCTTACTACAGGTAGTGGAAATTTGTCACATTGAATCCGTGGTTTATTCATAGCTCTACCGTCCCCTGGTAGTGAGATCTTATGTTTAGACCTCTAGAGCAACAACGAAGAAGAGGAAGTCCTATGTGCATTCACACGCAAGAATACTTGACAGTTAAAAGTATAAAACCGTAAATGGCCTCAGCCAGGGCAAAGTTGCAATCTACTCAGCAGAAAACAGATATTGGGCTGAAAGATATTGAGCTTTGCCACAAGCTAGTGACACATGGATGGCCCATATTTCATTTGGGTGAACAATAAGAAGAATACACATCCTCTATTGGGAATGCTAACACTCTTCTGTAACACTTTATGTGAGATTTCCTTCATAAAATGGTGGCCAAGTAGTTATCTCTTGACAAGAGTTCATTTTCAATGTCCAGAAAGCTGCTTCTACTTTCTGTTCTTTTGTGGTTGTCATGTGTGTGGCTGGAGAGTTTTGTTTGCTCTTGTTTCTGTGTGTGTTTTTTGTGAAATGAGTCTGAGCATAAACAATGCTGCTTGGTCCTCCTGAGATGAAACAACATACTAGCCATGGCTATGAGACAGAAATGTTAAGAATAACCACAGATGCATTAGTCTGAAGCATCACTAGATGAGCTTTCATAAAAGTTCACTATTATAGATCTTAGTGCCTGAGAAGAAATTGCTTTGAGAATGTGAATTTATTGGGAGAGTGTGGTCCTTTTTTGATGTCTTAAACATACATGTCTGGTACAGTCCTAAAGTTGAGCACTTTTCTTTGGCTGAGACATCACATATATGCTCTTTATTCATAAAAAAATGAAGCTACTAACTGTGTGATGACCTCCTGCTAAATTAGTGGCTGTCTTTCTGTGTGACATTCAAAGCATAGGAAACTGAGTGCTGGAGAATAAATGGTTGTATATTTCTGAGTTGCATTTGTGTTGCTGTCTTTGTTGTTGCAGGACCTGAAGCAGTCAGTCATAGAAGATGGCCTGGCAGTGCTAGTGAACAATGTCATACTGAAATACTCAGGCTGGGCCCCACTTGGCAATGCCTCCTCCCAACTGCCATGGACAACTGTCTGCCGTAATACCACAGGCATACTCAGGTGGGCTTCTTCTGTAGCAATTTGTTGGCTTTGTGCTCTCAATGTGAAAAATAGTGTACAGCATTTACATTGGTACAACATTTACATTGTTACAACATTTACATTGTTACAGCATTTACAATGTTACAATATTTACATTGTTACAACATTTACATTGTTACAGCATTTACAATGTTACAATATTTACATTGTTACAGCATTTACAATGTTACAATATTTACAATGTTACAATATTTACATTGTTACAACATTTACAATGTTACAATATTTACATTGTTACAGCATTTACATTGTTACAACATTTACAATGTTACAATATTTACATTGTTACAGCATTTACATTGTTACAACATTTACATTGTTACATCATTTACATTGTTACACCATTTACATTGTTACAACATTTACAATGTTACAATATTTACATTGTTACAGCATTTACATTGTAATGGTTTTGTTGTGTTTCTTTCTTGTAAAACTGTCACCATACTTTGTAGGAGTGTACATTACACCCCACCACTAGCTCCCAACAGCATTACAAGTGTAGGGCAGAACAAGTTTTCCACCATAAAAAAAAGTAAAGTACCCCCGTCACGCCAAGTGGCGTTTAGGGAATATGGTGTTAGTGATCATATATTTTACAGACCTTCTGCACATGATTTTTGGGGTAATGTGGTCGGTATTACGCCCATGCCACTTCACTTTCCCTGAAAACAATCAGGTACCCATCAAAGGCTGGGTGAACCCGGAAGCCGTTGAAGTAGTGGATAATTAGGGGTGTTAGAAGGGGAGGCTATTAGGGGTACAAAAGGTCAAAAGGTGAAGGTGAGAGATAGCCGTAAACATGTAGTAACTCATTGTCCACGTGAAATGACATGATTAGGTGAGCGTCTCGAAAAACACGAGGTTTGAAAACGAGACAAAGATTCAGTTAGAGAATTTTAGTTGGTTGAAATAGTCATTCGAGAGATGTGCGAGAAGCTGTGCGGACGGACTTGTCACGTTTGACAACCCGGTACCGAGGGCATTATGTTAGTAGGGAAAAGGAACAGAATGTTAGAAATTAGATTTCAATGTAGGAATGACAGTAAGTAAAAGAAACGTGTGATAGAGATAGAAGAATATTTCATGGACTTAGGAAACTGTGCTAGAAATAGTTGTGATTTAATTCAATAAGGTGTGTGTAGAGTAGGGGAGTTAATTAGAGTTTAGTAGCACAACGAGGACAGTAGTAGGAACTCGGTAGAGTTCATATTGTGCTCAGAGAACTAGGAAGAACGAGGATTGTTCTTACTGGTCTTAGGCTGAATGTAAGCCGTATAAGGAATTTCTGAGGAACTGGGTATGTTCCATATTCTATGTAGAGACGGTAGAGAGCAGGATTGTTCTTACTGGTCTTAGGCTGACTGTCAGCCGCATAGAGAGATTATTTTGATGAATTTCGTAGATTCAATGTTGTGTGACAATATTGAATATAGAGACTTAGAGAACAGGAATTGTTCTGACCATTAGCAGGCTGTGTGTTAGCCATAAAGAGAAAGTTGCTGTATTCTGTCCCCGTGATGAACGGATGGGGGTGTCGCAGGCCATAAATAACACAACGCGAAGTACAAACGTAAATGATTACGGGCCAACGTGATGGGAAAACAAAGGAATCCTGTCCATCCAGTCCAGTAGAACACCAGGCCGGGCTCAGATCTTTACGAGCCTTGCCACTATTGCAGAGCAAACGTCAGGTTGGGCTCAGATCTATACGAGCCTTACCTTTGTCAGACGCAATCGGTCTGAACACAGTCACAGAGCAGGGGAGCTTTGTTTGAGCTGAAGGGCGCAATCGGTCCTAACGTGTGGGCTCATATGTCTCAGAGTTCACAGAGTTCTTTCCCGATCAAGTAAACCTGAGGTGATCTTTCGGCGGCTGAGCAAGTGCCGTCGAGAGTTATCAGTGATCGAGGTTCAGTATCTCTATCAAGGTTCAGTATCTGATCAACGCCTCGTTCGCCCTCAGAGTCCGCCAAATCAGTTCCTCCCCTTTACAATGGTGCCATAGCCAACGCGGGGCAGAGGTCAAACAGAAGGACAGCAACACAACGGAATTTTTTTTCAGACGTCATCAGAGAAGTGTAGAGTTAGTTAATTAAGATTAATTAATTAGTTATTTAAGTAGTGTATGGTTGGAGTGTGAGAAGGAAACATTCTTTTGTGAAAAAAATAATATAAAGTCGCATTAGTGTGTGAGATATGTGTAACAGTATCACAGTTGTGTGTGTCAACCGCATTTTTGTAGCTAGAGTAAGGAATTATATACATTAAAGGAAAGGGGGTAGGATAGAGAAACGAGTAGGATTATATGATATGACACACATGGCTGGGATAAGGTGACACCAATATGTGATTGTTATACAAACATGGTAAATTGGATTGTGAATTTGTTTTTTTTTTTGTGGAGTATGTATTGAATTCACAATGTTGGTAATGTATGAAATTGAAAATTGGTTACTAGTGAGTTGAACTCAGTTTTTTTTGGAGCGGATAAGTAAGGCAATATAAGATGCTATAGATGCGGGAAGGTAGGGCATATTAGAAGCCAATGTAGAGAGGGAGATAATAGACAGAGAGGAACAATAAGGTATCAGAGGTGGGGAAATAGACAAGGATATAGAAATTAAGGTAGGAAATGGAGGAAAAGGAAAGGAGATGGTAGTAAGGCACTGATCTGAGAGTGATTAGGCTATGTAAGAAGGTGTAAGGAGTTGTAGCGGAGTACTAATCGGGAGTTGATTAGGCTACAGAGAGTAAACAGGCAAGAAGCAATTAGGGATATTGTAGAAAGGCCTGTGAGAAAGGGGAAAGTAGCGAGGTGTAGTCCCGGAAATGTGTCTGGTCGGAGAAGACTGCACAAAAAGGGAGTTATTGTCGAGACAATACAGATAAATTGCGGAATGCAATGTATGATAAAGGATTGGGAGATAGAAGGAAAACGGAGAGTAGAGGGAGAAGATAGGGATAGGAATAAGATGGAAAAAAGGTGACAGAGAAATATACAAGACAAGACGAGTTGGTGACAATGTTGGGAGGTGTCTAAAAGAGACAATGAACATAGACCTAGTCTGCGGATTCCATAGGGCCCATATCTGGAATCTGTAGATAAGGTGACGACACAGACTACAGAGACAGAGTATAGGAGGCTCAGAATAAGGTTAGAGAGTGAGGATGAGATAGCATAGTAGGGATGGAATAGAGTAGTTATCAGATAGAGTATAACTACTTATGAGTGGGGAGGCAATGAAGTAGTGGATAATTAGGGGTGTTAGAAGGGGAGGCTATTAGGGGTACAAAAGGTCAAAAGGTGAAGGTGAGAGATAGCCGTAAACATGTAGTAACTCATTGTCCACGTGAAATGACATGATTAGGTGAGCGTCTCGAAAAACACGAGGTTTGAAAACGAGACAAAGATTCAGTTAGAGAATTTTAGTTGGTTGAAATAGTCATTTGAGAGATGTGCGAGAAGTTGTGCGGACGGACTTGTCACGTTTGACAACCCGGTACCGAGGGCATTATGTTAGTAGGGAAAAGGAACAGAATGTTAGAAATTAGATTTCAATGTAGGAATGACAGTAAGTAAAAGAAACGTGTGATAGAGATAGAAGAATATTTCATGGACTTAGGAAACTGTGCTAGAAATAGTTGTGATTTAATTCAATAAGGTGTGTGTAGAGTAGGGGAGTTAATTAAAGTTTAGTAGCACAACGAGGACAGTAGTAGGAACTCGGTAGAGTTCATATTGTGCTCAGAGAACTAGGAAGAACGAGGATTGTTCTTACTGGTCTTAGGCTGAATGTAAGCCGTATAAGGAATTTCTGAGGAACTGGGTATGTTCCATATTCTATGTAGAGACGGTAGAGAGCAGGATTGTTCTTACTGGTCTTAGGCTGACTGTCAGCCGCATAGAGAGATTATTTTGATGAATTTCGTAGATTCAATGTTGTGTGACAATATTGAATATAGAGACTTAGAGAACAGGAATTGTTCTGACCATTAGCAGGCTGTGTGTTAGCCATAAAGAGAAAGTTGCTGTATTCTGTCCCCGTGATGAACGGATGGGGGTGTCGCAGGCCATAAATAACACAACGCGAAGTACAAACGTAAATGATTACGGGCCAACGTGATGGGAAAACAAAGGAATCCTGTCCATCCAGTCCAGTAGAACACCAGGCCGGGCTCAGATCTTTACGAGCCTTGCCACTATTGCAGAGCAAACGTCAGGTTGGGCTCAGATCTATACGAGCCTTACCTTTGTCAGACGCAATCGGTCTGAACACAGTCACAGAGCAGGGGAGCTTTGTTTGAGCTGAAGGGCGCAATCGGTCCTAACGTGTGGGCTCATATGTCTCAGAGTTCACAGAGTTCTTTCCCGATCAAGTAACCTGAGGTGATCTTTCGGCGGCTGAGCAAGTGCCGTCGAGAGTTATCAGTGATCGAGGTTCAGTATCTCTATCAAGGTTCAGTCTCTGTTCAACGCCTCGCTCGCCTCAAAGAAGTATCCTGATGTCAAGGTTATCTTCACATAATGGCAAATCAGTTCCTCCCCTTTACACCGTCGGTTGGGATCGAACCCTACCTCTTGTCCTTTGTAGTACAGTTCACTAACCACTGAGCTATTGCGGCTGAGTTTTCCACCATAGTTTTGATTAATAGATACCAGCACAAAAAACACAAGGAACTCTTGACATCACCAAAAGGTATTTGAAGCGTTCATAGCCTCTCATTTGCCAGGCTCAGTGGATATCGGATGATAAAACCTTCTCTGTTTTGACAAAATCCTCTCTGGTTTTGATAAACTAAATTCAACTCCACTGGGCCACTGTGTCCAAGGCCACACCTACACGTGGTCCCTCTGTTATCGCAAAGTTGGTCCTGGGCGCGACCGAGCTCCCAGAAGTATAACTGGGCCGGGAGGAGGTGAGCCCCTATAGATGCAGGGCTAGAGCCAACCAACATGTGGTATAACTGGGCCGGGAGGAGATGAGCCCCTATAGATGCAGGGCTAGAGCCAACCAACATGTGGTATAACTGGGCGGGAGGAGGTGAGCCAACCAACATGTGGTATAACTGGGCCGGGAGGAGGTGAGCCCCTATAGATGCAGGGCTAGAGCCAACCAACATGTGGTATAACTGGGCCGGGAGGAGGTGAGCCCCTATAGATGCAGGGCTAGAGCCAACCAACATGTGGTATAACTGGGCCGGGAGGAGATGAGCCCCTATAGATGCAGGGCTAGAGCCAACCAACATGTGGTATAACTGGGCCGGGAGGAGGTGAGCCCCTATAGATGCAGGGCTAGAGCCAACCAACATGTGGTATAACTGGGTCGGGAGGAGGTGAGCCCCTATAGATGCAGGGCTAGAGCCAACCAACATGTGGTATACGCCATGGCCCTCATCTAATCAACCTCACTCTCCCTTGAGTGAGTGTCTTGTCTTCTATCTTATTACTATTTCTATAGGAACCCCCTGTGGACAGGGTGAGAGCTTCAGCGAAACCGCCTTGAGACCATCTACTGACATACTTGAAGACAAATGACTCTAGTACTGTCTATGAGTCCTTCACGTTCCCTTTAACAGTCCTGTAGTACATCGCACAGACACAAGTGACCCAGGACATGACAATCCTCTTTCGATACATTTGGCCCCATGAGATACGCCTGAATGAACGGAGCAAGTGGCGGGGAATGGGCTGTCGTGAATCCTGCTTGAATACAGGGCCTAGAAAGTGAACACACAGATGGATGATATGTCAGCAGAGACAGAGATGCAATACATGCCATGGATGGAATTGAGGCGAGGATTTGCAAAACCTTCACCTTGGGGTAGGAAGATAGCCCACAGGTCCCCCAGTTTTAACTATGCCATGTACACCAAGACTATAAACCAATACGAACTTGGACGCCGTCTCGGTCAACAATGTCCGCGCCAGACAGTGAGCGACCAGGCTGGACTGTACGATAAATTAGCTACTGGAAGAAATACAAACAACTCATACAAAAACCAGAAACCTCAGATCCAACAAACTTCAATATATAAATATTTTAATGGAAGAAATAGCATGAAAATTGGCCAGAGTGGAAAAACAAATAAATTAAACATGCTACAACTTAATATTTCAGGCCTCAAAAACAAGAAAATAGAGCTAACCAAAACCATGTACAAATACCAGATCCAAGTTGTCCTACTGCAGGAAACACTACACAAGAACATAGATACACATATAACAGGTTACACCGCTATCCATGTAAGTGTACCAACAACTGCAGGGGTATAATCACCTACATCAAAAACAATATACAGGGAGATGTAGTGCCACTAAATAATACCGAACTAACAGATGTTCAGAAAGCCACAATTTGGTTTGCATCCAGCAAATATAATATTTATAGTGTATAGGTAAAATAGCTGAGAGTATGGTCAATAGCAGACTATACTGGTATCTGGAAGCCTCTAATACTCTGTGCTACAAACAAGCTAGTTTCAGGGCAGGCAATAACATAGAAGACCAAATCTTCAGGTTAATACAACAGGTCCAAGATGGATTTCATAAGAGACAACATACCCTAGCCATCCTAGTGGACCTGCAGCAGGCTTATGATAGAGACTGGCGTAAGGGGCATTTATTGAAGATGAGAGATGCCGGAATACATGGGAAACTGAACAAATGGGTCAAATATTTCCTAGTTGACAGAACAATACAAACTAAATTAAATGAATCCATTTCAGACAAAGAGGTGCTAGAAGAAGGATTACCACAGGGATCACCACTCAGTTGTACCCTTTTCTTGATATATATCAATGATCTGACCAAAACCCTGATAAATAAAAAAGCTCTCTATGGGGATATGATCTGGTCATGTGGAGTACAAACGAAAATATTAGAACAGCTGAAGCACAACTAAACAAAGACCTGAGACACCTAGAAGAATACTGTAATACCTGGAAAATGAAAATAAATATACAGAAAACAGTATATACAGTATTTACTAGAAGTAACAAAATAGCTAAGGCAAACATCAAACTCAATCTCCAACACAATAGTCTACAAAAAGAGGAACACCCTACATATTTAGGAATACAACTAGACCGACAATTGAACCTGAAGAAACACATAGAGAATCTCACTAAGAAGGCAACACAAAGACTTCATCTAATGAAAAGGCTTTCCAGTACCTTATGGGGAGCAGATAAAGAAACACTTAGAAATCTCTATCTGGGTTATGTTCGCACTGTTTTGGACCATGGTAGCTCGCTCCTAGTGACATGCAGCAAAACAACTAACATGTCACTGGACAAGATACAAAATAATGCATTACGACTCATCAGTGGTGCAATGAGGTCCACTCCAGTTGCAGCCTGCGAAATTCACTGCAATGTGGAACCTTTAGAGTTGAGGAGAAACAAGGCCGCTATGGTCTCTATGAAAGACAAATCAAAACAAAGGAGAAGGACCACCCTAACTCACACAGCTTATCATAGACACAGACAAACTCATTGAAACACATAACATAAGATTGGTAATGCAATGGATCCCGGGACACTCAAATATACCAGGAAATGATAAGGCAGATACATTAGCTAAGAGAGGATCTAAACAGACACAGATACATCCATCACACTAGACACAGGCAACAAAGTCATAAACTCCAACAGTATGGAGGAGTGGCTGAATGGATGGGCCTTAGGGAAAACAGGGAGAGAGCTTTTTAAATATATGGCAAGACCAAATCCACAAGACAACATCAACAACCTAACAAGAAGAGACCAAACCGCCATCTTCAGACTGAGAACAGGACATGTTATGCTGAATAACCACATTAATAGAATACAACAAAAACATACCCCAATATGTCCACTCTGTGATCACTCACAAGAAACTGTAGAACACCACCTGTTTCAATGTCCTGAGCTCACTGACATCAGAACATCACCTGTTTCAATGTCCTGAGCTCACTGACATCAGAACATCACCTGTTTCAATGTCCTGAGCTCACTGACATCAGAACAACACCATTTCCCCAAAGACCCTCCAAATGAAACACTGTACGGAACAACAGCAGAACTTAAAAATATCTGCAGATACTACTACATGGCATTGGGCCGAAGGGCATCAGCTCAAAGGTCGCTGGATCCATAACAACAACAACAACAAAGTACAGACATGATCTACACAATTAGATCAAAAAGATTTGCTGATAAGAGCTCAGCCAGGGTTGTGTAATTTTGGTTGTTTGACTGGGAAGGCTTGACTTTGAGTTAGTGAAATTTCAGATTTGTTATCATATACCCTTTTCTATTGTTATCATATACCCTCTTCTATTGTTATCATATACCCTCTTCTATTGTTATCATACACCCTCTTCTATTGTTATCATATACCCTCTTCTATTGTTATCATATACCCTCTTCTACTGGTATCATATACCCTCTTCTATTGTTATCATATATCCTCTTCTACTGGTATCATATACCCTCTTCTATTGTTATCATATATCCTCTTCTATTGTTATCATATACCCTCTTCTATTGTTATCATATACCCTCTTCTATTGTTATCATATATCCTCTTCTATTGTTATCATATACCCTCTTCTAGTATCATATACCCTCTTCTATTATCATATATCCTCTTCTATTGTTATCATATATACTCTTCTATTGTCATCATATATCCTCTTCTATTGTTATCATATATCCTCTTCTATTGTTATCATATACCCTCTTCTATTGTTATCATATACCCTCTTCTATTGTTATCATATACCCTCTTCTACTGGTATCATATATCCTCTTCTATTGTTATCATATATCCTCTTCTATTGTTATCATATACCCTCTTCAATCATTATCATATACCCTCTTCTATTGTTATCATATACCCTCTTCTACTGGTATCATATATCCTCTTCTATTGTTATCATATATCCTCTTCTATTGTTATCATATACACTCTTGCAGAAACATTTTGTACCTCAGAATGTGTCTGCTGTCATGGTCAGTAACATGAGACTGTATATGTCTTTCTCTCACATCAGATGATTACTAAACAGGCTTGTTGTTCATGATTTCTCACATGTTTGTTTTCTTTTCTTTGTTTGTCTAGAATTGCTACATGAGATCTCTGATTTTGATGTTTCTATTTTTCAACCACCTGGCTCAAACTCCTGCACTTTTCTTCAACTCATGTACATTCACTCCACTTATTCTGTCTGGCTCCACTTATTCTGTCTGGCTCCACTTATTCTGTCTGGCTCCATTTATTCTGTCTGGCTCCATTTATTCTGTCTGGCTCCATTTATCCTGTTTGACTCCATTGATCCTGTTTGACTCCATTGTTCCTGTTTGGCTCCATTGATCCTGCTTGGCTCCATTGATCCTGTTTGGCTCCATTGATCCTGTTTGGCTCCATTTATTCTGTTTGGCTCCATTTATTATGTCTGGCTCCATTGATCCTGTTTGGCTCCACTTATTCTGTCTGGCTCCATTGATCCTGTTTGGCTCCATTTATTCTGTCTGGCTCCATTGATCCTGTTTGGCTCCACTTATTCTGTCTGGCTCCATTTCTTGTATGCTTTCCTTTCTGTGTGGCTGCAAGACCTTTACTTTTCTCTGTCTAGAACATTCCCCTGTAAATGAGCTCTGTTATTAATTGCAATGTTTTGACAGTAGAAGGGTAGACTTTGCAATGTCTTGACAGTAGAAGGGTAGACTTTGCAATGAAGAAATAGCAACAAAGATAATGGTAGACTTTGCAATGAAGAAATAGCAACAAGGAGGAGTCAGAGTCTACACATTTCTACCAAGTGAGTTTGCGTAATTGTTGTTCTGCAATGGGTGCATTCTTGTCTTGGATGTAAAGATGTTGGATGAAACATGGGTAACACATCAGTCCTGATGCACCAATAGTATAGAAATAAAGTCACACTCAAGCCAACAAATATGACATGACAAGCTTGCAGTGGTCTGTGATCATGCAGCCTGGGCAATCTTGCTTTGTCTGCCATGCTGAGCTCCAAGGACAGGATACAATTGAAGGGATGACAACCTTGATTGTGTTTTTCTTTCCAGAAATGTTAGCTCAGCTGGGTTTGATGCCAGGAAGAGGTTGCGTGAGTGTAAAGGTCTGGTCAGTGCTCTCATATACATCTTGAAGCTGGCAGCAGAGGACATGGCTGGCAATGACATCGACAACAAAGTCGTAGAAAACACTGTCTGTGTCTTGCGTAACTTATCCTACAGGATACAGGAAGTGGTGGACCCAGACTTCTTCAAGAAGAGAAGCTTACCTCGACAACAAACACAAGCTGGGAAAGGGGGGAAAACAACTACTAAAAGTAAGATGTTGTCTGATAGTGTTTTAACTTTTACAGGCATGGCTCACATTGACATGTTGGTAGTTAACTTTTACAGGCATAGCTCACATTGACATGTTGGTAATTGTTAACTTTTACAGGCTTAGCTCACATTGACATGTTGGTAGTTAACTTTTACAGACGTAGCTCACATTGACATGTTGGTAATTCTTAACTTTTACAGGCGTAGCTCACATTGACATGTTGGTAGTTAACTTTTACAGGTGTGGCTCACATTGACATGTTGGTAGTTAACTTTTACTTAACTTTTACAGGCGTAGCTCACATTGACATGTTGGTAGTTAATTTTTACAGGCGTAGCTCACATTCACATGTTGGTAGTTAACTTTTACAGGCGTAGCTCACATTGACATGTTGGTAGTTAACTTTTACAGGCGTAGCTCACATTGACATGTTGGTAGTTAACTTTTACAGGCATAGCTCACATTGACATGTTGGTAGTTAACTTTTACAGGCATAGCTCACATTGACATGTTGGTAGTTAACTTTTACAGGCATAGCTCACATTGACATGTTGGTAGTTAACTTTTACAGGCATAGCACACATTGACATGTTGGTAGTTTAATGGGCATAGCTCCCATTGACATGTTGGTAGTTAACTTTTACAGACATAGCTCACATTGACATGTTGGTAGTTAACTTTTACAGACATAGCTCACATTGACATGTTGGAAGTTAACTTTTACAGACATAGCTCACATTGACATGTTGGTAGTTAACTTTTACAGACATAGCTCACATTGACATGTTGGTAGTTAACTTTTACCGGCATAGCTCACATTGACATGTTGGTAGTTAACTTTTACAGGCATAGCTCACATTGACATGTTGGTAGTTAACTTTTATAGGCATAGCTCCCATTAACATGTTGGTAGTTAACTTTTACAGGCATATCTCACATTGACATGTTGGTAGTTAACTTTTACAGGCATAGCTCACATTGACATGTTGGTAGTTAACTTTTACAGGCATAGCACACATTGACATGTTGGTAGTTAATGGGCATAGCTCCCATTGACATGTTGGTAGTTAACTTTTACAGACATAGCTCACATTGACATGTTGGTAGTTAACTTTTACAGACATAGCTCACATTGACATGTTGGAAGTTAACTTTTACAGGCATAGCTCACATTGACATGTTGGTAGTTAACTTTTACAGACATAGCTCACATTGACATGTTGGTAGTTAACTTTTACCGGCATAGCTCACATTGACATGTTGGTAGTTAACTTTTACAGGCATAGCTCACATTGACATGTTGGTAGTTAACTTTTATAGGCATAGCTCCCATTAACATGTTGGTAGTTAACTTTTACAGGCATATCTCACATTGACATGTTGGTAGTTAACTATTACAGGCGTAGCTCACATTGACATGTTGGTAGTTAACTTTTACAGACATAGCTCACATTGACATGTTGGTAGTTAACTTTTACCGGCATAGCTCACATTGACATGTTGGTAGTTAACTTTTACAGACATGCTCACATTGACATGTTGGTAGTTAACTTTTACAGACATGCTCACATTGACATGTTGGTAGTTAACTTTTACAGGCGTAGCTCCCATTAACATGTTGGTAATTGTTAACTTTTACAAGCATAGCTCACATTGACATGTTGGAAGTTAACTTTTACAGGCATAGCTCCCATTAACATGTTGGTAGTTAACTTTTACAGGCATAGCTCACATTGACATGTTGGTAGTTAACTTTTACAGGCATAGCTCACATTGACATGTTGGTAATTGTTAACTTTTACAGGCATAGCTCACATTAATATGTTGGTAGTTAACTTTTACAGGCATAGCTTACATTGACATGTTGGTAGTTAACTTTTACAGGCATAGCTCACATTGACATGTTGGTAATTGTTAACTTTTACAGGCAAAGCTCACATTGACATGTTGGTAGTTAACTTTTACAGGCAAAGCTCACATTGACATGTTGGTAGTTAACTTTTACAGGCGTAGCTCACATTGACATGTTGGTAGTTAACTTTTACAGGCATAGCTCACATTGACATGTTGGTAGTTAACTTTTACAGGCGTAGCTCACATTGACATGTTGGTAGTTAACTTTTACAGGCATAGCTCACATTGACATGTTGGTAGTTAACTTTTACAGGCATAGCTCACATTGACATGTTGGTAGTTAACTTTTACAGGCATAACTCACATTGACATGTTGGTAGTTAACTTTTACAGGCGTAGCTCACATTGACATGTTGGTAGTTAACTTTTACAGGCATAGCACACATTGACATGTTGGTAGTTAACTTTTACAGGCGTAGCTCACATTGACATGTTGGTAGTTAACTTTTACAGGCATAGCACACATTGACATGTTGGTAGTTAACTTTTACAGGCGTAGCTCACATTGACATGTTGGTAGTTAACTTTTACAGGCATAGCACACATTGACATGTTGGTAGTTAACTTTTACAGGCATAGCACACATTGACATGTTGGTAGTTAACTTTTACAGGCATAGCTCACATTGATGTGTTTGTAATTGTTAGCCCTCACAGTCATAGCACGTTGACATGCTTCTATGTGTGTGTGTGTGTGTGTGTGCATGTGGATAGAGGGAGAGTAATCTCATCTACATAAACTTTCATGAAAATGAATCAACTTTGATTGTATATTACATCTTGATTTTTTTTTTTTTTGGGGGGGGGGGGTATATGGTGTGCATGTACTGGATTATGTTTTTCAATGTCTCTTAGAGATTGAGTGTCTTGGAGATCGGGTGTCTTTAGAGATTTAGTGTTTTAGAGATCTAGTGTCTTAGAGATCAAGTGTTTAGAGATTGAGTGTCTTAGAGATCGAGTGTCTTAGTCTTAGAGATTGAGTGTCTTAGAGATTGAGTGTCTTAGAGATTGAGTGTCTTAGAGATTGAGTGTCTTAGAGATCAAGTGTTTAGAGATTGAGTGTCTTAGAGATCAAGTGTTTAGAGATTGAGTGTCTTAGAGATCAAGTGTTTAGAGATCGAGTGTCTTTTAGATCAAGTGTTTAGAAATCGAGTGTCTTAGAGATTGAGTATTACAGTTAATTCTCAACTTTCACCGGTGATAGAAATGTGGACTACAGAATGATGCCATTTCAATATTTCTTCCTGTAGCAAGCGAGAGCAGTGCTGGATGTTTTGGCAACAAGTCAAGCAAAGCCAAGACAATGCAAAGCAACAAATCTGGCAACCAGCCCAACAGGTCAGTTTTACCATGGCTACTTGAATTCTCTGGTGGTAGTTGTCACATCACAGCCATGCAGGCAATCAGGCAGTTTGCCTGGTACAGCGGCATCACATGAAGAACATTCATAGACAGTTTTGCTTGGTACAGCGGGATCGCGTGAAGAACATTCAATGATAGTTTAGGTTGGTACAGCGGCATTGCATGAAGAGCATTCTTTGACAGTTTGGTTTGGTACAGCAGCATTGCATGAAGAACATTTATTGGCAATTTACTTGGTCCAGCGACATCACGTAAAGAACATTTATTGACAATTCACTTGGTACAGCGGCATTGCATGAAGAACATTTATTGGCAATTTACTTGGTCCAGCGGCATCACGTAAAGAACATTTATTGACAATTCACTTGGTACAGCGGCATTGCATGAAGAAGTTCAACAGTAGCTTGCTTGGCCAGAAACCAGATTATGTAAATGTCTAGAATGTGTAATGGCCTGAAGAGTTCATTTTTAATTATATGTGCTGCACATAAGATGTGGTTTGGTGTATCTTTTATTCCACTTTACTGATATGTGACATGTTCAGGTCCATCAGTTCACAGAGTTTGTGCTGAGATCTTCCTATCTAATTGGGAGAGAGAAAGAGATATAGTCACTAGTGGACAGCACTGAGTAGTGCAGTGTAATGGTTCTATCTGTAGGAAGCATATCTTGGAGGGGCTATTTATTTAATTTGACTGTATTTATGTAGAGATTATCCATTGACTGATCTGACAATAATAAAGTAATAGTTTTAATTGGATTTTCAAATGTTTTCTATCGCATTCATTAATTACAAGATGTTATTTAAATGTGATATTTAAAGAAAAGTATATTAACTAACTGTGATATTGAATTAAGATTATATCAGTCAGCTGTTGCACATGTGGTAGGTTATTAACCCTTAATTACGATACCTACCTGTGGTACCTCCTTACATTCCATAGTACAAAATACTACCACTTAATTGTAACATTAGGAGCACTAAAAATAGTATTTTCTTTGAACTTTTGACACACAAATATGTGTTTACCAATTACACACACAGGGAACTTGGATTTCCTGTCTCAGGTTGATCTATGACCCAAACTTGACCGCATGTGTTATTTTGTCTATTCAGACAGACAATGTAAATTTGTCAGTATGTTCAAGTTCTAGAAAAGAGTTATTATAAAACATCATACATGAAGAATCATTGAAGCTAGAGATCTTCTCTGATGTCACAGACATCTTTCCATAAAAGATAACATTGTTAGAATGAGTAGAAAGTACCAGACTAAAGACATCATCTTCATTTATAAATGCTGCAACTAAAATGCCTCTTTGTGATTAAAGCAAGTAGCTGTGAAATTAATTGTCATAGGATAACAGGATCTAGGTTGTCCATCTAAAAAGGCTGGTCTATCAACAGAGACCATTCATGAACAGCAGTCAAATAGTGCTATCTCATATCACTTACACAGTACCACAGACATTAGAGTGTACTTATCTGTTATTCTCTGTTGATAACAATTTTATATTTGTCACATTTACCATATCATACACAGATTTGATTTCTCACATTTAACATACCAGACTATATCCTCACATTTATCATACCACAGACTATATCCTCACATTTCATACCACAGACTATATCGTCACATTAATCATACCACAGGCTTTATCCTCATTTATCATACCACAGACTATATCCTCACATTTATCATACCACAGACTATATCCTCACATTTATCATACCACAGACTATATCCTCACATTTATACCATGATTGTATTCTCACATTAATCATACCACAGACTATATCCTCACATTTATACCATGATTGTATTCTCATATTGATCATACCACAGACTATATCCTCACATTTATACCATGATTGTATTCTCACATTTATCATACCACAGACTATATCCGCACATTTATACTGATTGTATTCTCACATTTATCATACCACAGACTATATCCTCACATTTATCATACCACAGACTATATCCTCACATTTATCATACCACAGACTATATCCTCACACTCAGAAAGTGAATTTATATGTTTTCAGTGCCCCACTCCAACTCCCACCCACCTCTGTAGAGTATCGACCCCTATGGGGTGCAGAGATCCACACACTCTATTCTATTGTGCTTAGACGCTGCATTAACCCGATCACAATGGAAGCAGCTGCTGGAGCAATCCAGAACCTCACAGCTTGTGATTGGCAGGTTGGTTATGTCAAATTGTTTTACCTTAAACCCTTAATTACTATACCTACTTGTGGCATGCCTCGTTACATTCCATTGTATAGAATACTACCACTTCATTGTAATTTAAGAGCACTAAAACTAGTATTTTGTTTGAACTTTTGACACACAGACTTAACAATTAGACACACAGGGAACTCGGATTTTCTGTCTCATGTTGATTTATGATCCAAAATTGACCGCTTGGACTGGACATGTTATTTTGTCTATTCAGGATGCCGTTTGTCAGTATGTTCGGCTACCACAAAGTGTTATTCGTTGAGTCACAAACAATTGTTTGATGTTGCCAATGACCGTAAATGTGCATCTGATGAGTAGCTGAAAGCAGTGATCAAATGAAAGTAGGAACTAGAAACATGCTCTATATTTTGTTGATATTAAATGACTCAATAATTGTATTTAAAGATAGAGTAGAATAAATATTGGTTGCATTGAATAGTGAAGTTGAAAATCTATCTCTAGAAGGTGAAGGATAGCTTTGAAATTTGTTATATAGTTATAGTTATTCGAAGGGCCCCACTGCCAATTAAGTGAAAATCCATAATTGCTGCCTGTGCCCATGGAATCATCTGAATTAACATCTCATAGAATATCCAAACAAAGAAAGGCAGTTGCAGTCCCCATCATAGCAAAAACAGCACAAAAGATAAAAGGCATATCAGCACTGACATTGAAGGCAACTGAATTGTCCTTCATCATACAATATCATCATTCATCGTAAGCAATCTGAATTTAGAAACACAATCTGGATGAAACATACAGTTCACAGGGTGCACCGAACACCAAGCTCAGTAGTTGTGGCAGCAAGCCGGACTTGGAATATGAGGAAACTGCAACAAGGAACACTTTTCAGACAGTGCCTCAACGGTTCCTTGCCGCCTATCCGCCATATTGACCAGAAGTCCTGTTAAAGAGTAATATGATAATAAAGTGATAATTGTGTAGGAAAATAATCTGATATAATGTTTTTTAAATAAAACATATGAAGAAAAGTGTTATTTGTGTGAGAGAATGTAGATATAAAGTGTTATTTGTGTGAGAGAATGTAGATATAAAGTGTTATTTGTGAGGAAATAATTAGAAGATAAAGTGTTACTTGTGTGAGGGAAGTAATACAAAGATAAGAGTTTTATTGAGATTTTCTGATGTTGTTTGCAGCCAGCAGTGGAGAGCAGGGCCATGGTAAGGAAAGAGAAAGGTCTGCCCCTGCTTGTGGACATGTTGTCAGCCACAAGTGATCGTGTGGTGTGTGCTACAGCTACAGCACTAAGGAACCTCGCCATCGATGAGAAAAATAAAGAGCTGGTTGGTAAGTCTGAGAACTCCCTGATCCTCACATTTATCATACCAGTCATTGAAAATCTGCAGGTTGTTAATCTCTCACAAACTTGACTGAGCAAGTGGAAACGGAAGATCACCATTGTCCAATATATTAACGTAATAGCTTAACTCTTTCTGTATGATGCCACGCAGGCTGTGTCATGCCCATTTCAGCCAAATATGTTTAGCCGCAGTGTACGTCACCCTGTGGGGAATAATAGAACAAAGAAGTATGTGTTAGCACTCGGAAAAATTGACAAACAACATCCATTGTACAAACAACATTGTACCCAGTACGTCACCCTGTGCCAGTCTCAATTTATTCAGTTTCAACTATATTAGAAGTTTTTAATTAGTTCCATAGTTTCCTGTAAACATTCTTCACTGGAGAGTTCCTTTCTCCTTTTACGTGTTGTGTTTACAAGGAAATCGTGTGGATTTGGATTAGCAGTGTTTGTTGCTGACAAAAAAATCAGCTGATTGATTGCATTAGTTAGATTGATTTTAATCCTAGAACTGATGACAGCTGGAAAAAAAACCAGTAAATTAACTTTTGTTTTCATGATTCAAATAATGATAATTTTGTTTTCATGATTCAAATAATAATTTTGTTTTCATTATTCAAATAATGATAATTTTGTTTTCATTATTCAAATAATGATAATTTTGTTTTCATGATTCAAATAATGATAATTTTGTTTTCATGATTCAAATAATGATAATTTTGTTTTCATGATTCAAATAATGATAATTTGGTTTTCATGATTCAAATAATGATAATTTGGTTTTCATGATTCAAATAATGATAATATTGTTTTCATGATTCAAATAAATAATAATATTGAAGTATCTGTACCAACAACAAGAGCAGTTATTTCAATCTGAGTTTAGACAAAAAATAGTCTAATGTTCGACACCTGTAAATCAAGATCTTCATTGTGAATGACACAAGATATGTTTATGGCTACATCAACCAAACTTTCAAGGCTGCTTGAAAACATTTTGCTAATTGTTTTTTTTTTTTTTCACAAAATAATTCATTTTGGATTACTTTGACCTAACATTTATGGTCTCAGTTTTACAATTTTATTTGTTTTTTGTTTTTTTGGTCATTCATTGCCATTTTTCTTTCTCCATGTCTCATAGCATCTTTTTATTGGTGAAGTCAAATTCCTTGTTCAATTATCTAAAACATCCATATATAATATGTTATGTGTTAGATGACAGGAATCAAATATGCACAATGTGCAAAAAGGCAAAAGAAGACTGGCTCACCAAAGATACATTTAACTGTTTTAATGTTATGGTCGAGATAGTTATGGCTTCATTTGTTGAGGTGGGCTCAACTATGTCTCTGGTGTCTTTCTGTCAGGAAAATATGCAATCAGGCAACTTGTGAGTCGACTGCCTCGTGATGACCGCAACAGCCTACCAGATGACACAATATGTGCTGTGGTGGCCACTTTGTATGAGGTTGTCAAAGACAATCAGGACTTTGCCTTGTAAGTACAAACATCAAATCAATGTGGTTACCACTCATTCTTCGTTCATTTTCTCTTTCTGCTTGATCTATATGGTTGCCACACATTCTTAGTTCATTTTCTCTTTCTGCTTGATCTATATGGTTACCACTCATTCTCAGTTCATTTTCTCTTTCTGCTTGATCTATATGGTTACCACTCATTCTTAGTTCATTTTCTCTTTCTGCTTGATCTATATGGTTACCACTCATTCTTAGTTCATTTTCTCTTTCTGCTTGATCTATATGGTTACCACTCATTCTTAGTTCATTTTCTCTTTCTGCTTGATCTATATGGTTGCCACTCATTCTTAGTTCATTTTCTCTTTCTGCTTGATCTATATGGTTGCCACTCATTCTTAGTTCATTTTCTCTTTCTGCTTGATCTATATGGTTGCCACTCATTCTTAGTTCATTTTCTCTTTCTGCTTGATCTTTGTGGTTGCCACTCATTCTTTGTTCATTTTCTCTTCCTGCTTGATCTTTGTGGTTACCACTCATTCTTAGTTCATTTTCTCTTTCTGCTTGATCTATATGGTTACCACTCATTCTTAGTTCATTTTCTTTTTCTGCTTGATCTATATGGTTACCACTCATTCTTAGTAGTCATTTTCTCTTTCTGCTTGATCTATATGGTTACCACTCATTCTTAGTTCATTTTCTCTTTCTGCTTGATCTATATGGTTACCACTCATTCTTAGTTCATTTTTCCTTTCTGCTTGATCTTTGTGGTTGCCACTCATTCTTAGTTCATTTTCTCTTTCTGCTTGATCTTTGTGGTTGCTACTCATTCTTAGTTTATTTTCTCTTTCTGCTTGATCTTTGTGGTTGCTACTCATTCTTAGTTCATTTTCTCTTTCTGCTTGATCTTTGTGGTTGCCACTCATTTAGTTCATTTTCTCTTTCTGCTTGATCTAGATGGTTACCACTCATTCTTAGTTCATTTTCCCTTTCTGCTTGATCTTTGTGGTTGCCACTCATTCTTAGTTCATTTTCTCTTTCTGCTTGATCTTTGTGGTTGCTACTCATTCTTAGTTTATTTTCTCTTTCTGCTTGATCTAGATGGTTACCACTCATTCTTAGTTCATTTTCTCTTTCTGCTTGATCTTTGTGGTTGCCACTCATTTAGTTCATTTTCTCTTTCTGCTTGATCTTTGTGGTTACCACTCATTCTTAGTTCATTTTCTCTTTCTGCTTGATCTTTGTGGTTGCCACTCATTCTTAGTTCATTTTCTCATTCTACTTGATCTATACGGTTGCCACTCATTCTTAGTTCATTTTCTCTTTCTACTCGATCTTTGTGGTTGCCACTTATTCTTAGTTCACTTTCTCTTTCTACTTGATCTTTGTGGTTGCCACTGATCTTTGTGGTTGCCACTCATTTAGTTCATTTTCTCTTTCTACTTTATCTTTGTGGTTGCCACTCATTCTTAGTTCACTTTCTCTTTCTACTTGATCTTTGTGGTTGCCACTCATTCTTAGTTCACTTTCTCTTTCTACTTTATCTTTGTGGTTGCCACTGATCTTTGTGGTTGCCACTGATCTTTGTGGTTGCCACTGATCTTTGTGGTTGCCACTGATCTTTGTGGTTGCCACTCATTTAGTTCATTTTCTCTTTCTACTTGATCTTTGTGGTTGCCACTCATTCTTAGTTCATTTTCTCTTTCTACTTGATCTTTGTGGTTGCCACTCATTTTTAGTTCCTTTTCTCATTCATTTCTTCACAGTCATTCAAACTCCCATGTTTTATGGCACCCAAAATGAAATCTCAGCATTTATTCTTTCTTTTCCCTTATTATATTTTGTTATATGAGATCTTTGTTCCACTTGTTTATTGCATTAGAATTGAGACATATAGATGTTTTGTTTGCTGTTCTCTATATTGTTGTTTTGTGGTATGCTGTAGTTTATTTCTTGTGAGAGAGGCTGTGTTGTTATTACTGATGACTAGGAAGATGTGATTTATTTATTATTTTTTTCACCAGAGCTTTAGTCCAAGAAGACGGGATCCCAAAACTTATGCATATAAACAGATCACAAGGGAGATACCTGGCTCGGACACTCAAGTTCACTTTAACAGTTAGTATTGTCTTGACTTGTGTCTGTGATGTGGGTAACCTATCACATAACAGGCTTTGCTATATTCATCTTTAGGTAGCTTTATTGTAATTGTGAAGAAAGTTTGCCAAGTCCATAAGTGAGACTTATGTTGGTGCTCCTGTTTTGACATTACTTTAATAAATGACAAAATTGAGCTGACATGGGTATTTATTAGTACATATATTATGTGTGTAATTAACCCTAGATTTGACACCTATCCATGAGCCTGAAATTATGAACACTGAATGTTGCATTTGGAGTTACAAAAATAATATTTTCTTTCAACTTTTGTTGCACTGCTGTTCATTTACTATAAGAAAGACACAGGAATCAGATGTGGCAATTATTTTCTGCCATACATTTGCTATGTGGCCTGAAATTCAACCGCATGGAGCCTGGAGGTATTACATTGTCTATTTGCATGCCCTTCGTTCGAACCAAATGTATGACTTTCTCTGAGCATCATTCCTTGCCTGTTCCATGTTACAAGAGTTTGTTTGATGTTTCACCAACAGCTGAAGAGATTTCTCCCATTCATCAGAAAAAGAAAACAAATTTCTTGAAGGGTCATCAGAAGCAATAATTAGGAAGGTTATTGAGTTATTTGCGGGTCATCATCATTGCACTCCGAACATGTCCATAGGTGCTCAGATCCCCACCTCAGCAATTCCCTCAGTGTCCAGCGACTGACGACTCCAGTTCTATGTTGGTTGATAAGTCTTCTTACACGGCCACTAAGTTTCTCATTTCTGGCTGTGCCCATCTTAACTCCCATTTCCATCATCCGAAGAAGTGACATGGATATGTGTTGTCGAAGTCATGTGCTCTTCCCACATCTTGAAGGGCATTGATGATGTCCCCCTGATCCATTGGTTGCCCGTCCTCAACGACAGCGCAGCTAGCCAACCTGTCCGCTCTTTCATTTCCCCGTACTCCCGCATGTCCAGGGAAATAGACAAAGGTGACCTTACGTACTTTGGATTTCTGCAACGACTCTACCCATTGCATGCATACAGAACCCACCTCCACTTTTTTAATCATGCTCATCGAATCACTCAGTATACATGCGTGGGTGTAGTCTTGTGACTCTAACCATTTGAATGCCTTGGTCACTGCCATCGCCTCCATTGTCATGCTACTCATGGTCATGACGTATGCACCACTGTCTTCTTTGACTATTCTGCCTGCCGAGCATGCTGTAAATGCCCATGCACTTCTTTGGTGTCATATTATAGATCCGTCTGTATAGATGACTGCATCTTTCTCATCGGTGTTATCACAGATGAGACCATTGACCTCGGCATTAACCACGACCGGGTTCTGTTCCCTACTTTTCCTGTTGAGTGTGACAATACACGAGAAAGTCCCCTTGAATGACGTAGGCACCGGTATCCACTCCTCACCAACGCAGATATTGGTAAGCCCACAGACCTGTTTGATGACATCTTCTGCTCGGCCCACCCATGATTTGCCTCTTTTTAGCCTGGTACCTTTCTCTGTGTTGAGCACGTGGTGCAATGGATGCTCTGTATCTGTACTAATCTTCAGGTATGCTCGTGCTCTCCAGATCTCGATTCTGTCATCCATGGTTGGAAAGTCAAGAAGATACCTCATTGCTACACAGGGAGTATCCCCCGTACATCTCAGGATAATGCGCATGGCTTCATTTTGTATTTTCTTCTGCCTATCACTAAGTCTTACTTACAGTAAGAATTGCCAGGGCATACTCGATTGGTGCGAGGACTAATCCCTGGAACAGAAGAGTAAGTAGCCTCTGCTCTATGTTGGCAGCTGCCATGACCTTCAAGGCGGCTAATCTTTTGTGGGATTTTGTTATCACATGGTCGACGTGGTCCCGAAAACACAGGCTGCGATCAAACTTAACTCCGAGGTATGTCATCAACTTGTCCCTGGTACCTCATCATCTCCCATTCGTACTACCGGTGTGGTCGTATTAACGATATGATTGTTAAGGGTGAACCATGAAACTGATGCTTTATTAGGATTAACCAAGGCACCTGAAACCCCACACCAGTAAGAAAGGCGATCGAGTTCGTCTTGCATTGTGGAGGCGATTCCCCGTCTGCCTCTTCCCTGTCGATATACCAGAATATCATCAGCAAAAGTCATAGTTCTTCCCCTCCCAACCAGCTGTTGATCCGTGATCATTATTGTGTACACGTTAAATAGAACTGGTGACAATGGTGAGCCTTGTGGCAGCCCTGGACAAATGGATATTGGCTCAGAAGACCAACTTCCACATCTGAGTATTACCTTCCTCTGAAACAGTGCCACGGTGATCCATCTAATGAGGAAGGGGTGCACCGCCAGTTTGAGGAGCATATGCATGAGATATTCAAATGGTACCCTGTTGTATGCATCCTCCAGATCTATAGCAGCAGCACATGTCTCCGCACATGTCTCCTCTCGTCTGTGGAAGCCTTCGAAGACGTCATAGGCAAAGACTGCCGCATTGAGCCATGTCTCTTTGTTATATCTATAACCTCCGAGTGTGGGTGGGAATACGCGTTTCTGTTCAAGGTGACAGGTGAGGACACGGAAGGTTTAGGGATGGAGGAAATGTTTGCTCGCGGCAGACTGTTGAGTTCCAATAAATTGTATTTTCTCTCTCTCTGCGATCAAGTCTCAATCAGAGTAGGATTCCAGACTCTCTTATGAAGTCAGCTGTCAGTTTAAGTGATTCGATTGCCCCATATAGTTTCTATTCCAGTGAGGTGGGTGTGGACCACATCGTCATCAGAATTAGTGTTTTGAGGAAACTGTTTCATGTATTTGCTACATGAGACATTGTTTTGTAAGTTTGTCATTCATGTTTGTAATGTTCAGGCAGTAATAAAAAAAAAAGTCCTACACTTAGAAGACCCCTAGAAATAATGATAATCTCTGTTAGAGTCATTGACATGATCAGATTTTAAAGACATTATTTGTGAAAATATTGCAGCTACTGAAGACACTGTGGGGTTACAAGTCCTTGCATGCTGAATATGCCAAGCTGAACTGTGGACAGCCAGACTTCACTACGTCCAAAGCAACACCAAGGTAAGCAGTCATATTATTCATTGACTAATTATACCATCAATATAATTATATATATGGCAACTCCTGCGACGCAGCTTGCACCAAACTGTTCTTTGCCCTGCTAGATCTTTATATCGCTCGGCTGCATGGAGAGAAGAAACATGTTGTATGGGCTCTGCTGCATGGAGAGAAGAAACATGTTGTATGGGCTCTGCTGCATGGAGAGAAGAAACATGTTGTATGGGCTCTGCTGCATGGAGAGAAGAAACATGTTGTATGGGCTCTGCTGCATGGAGAGAAGAAACATGTTGTATGGGCTCTGCTGCATGGAGAGAAGAAACATGTTGTATGGGCTCTGCTGCATGGAGAGAAGAAACATGTTGTATTGCTCTGCTGCATGGAGAGAAGAAACATGTTGTATTGCTCGGCTGCGCTGAGAGAAGAAACATGTTGTATGGGCTCTGCTGCGTGGAGAGAAGAAACATGTTGTATGGGCTCTGCTGCGTGGAGAGAAGAAACATGTTGTATGGGCTCTGCTGCGTGGAGAGAAGAAACATGTTGTATGGGCTCTGCTGCATGGAGAGAAGAAACATGTTATATTGCTCGGCTGTGTGGAGAGAAGAAACATGTTATATTGCTCGGCTGTGTGGAGAGAAGAAACATGTTGTATGGGCAACAACTTGTCTCTTTCTGCCCAGGCTTGTGCCTGGAGAGGGTTTCTAGGGGCACTGAATAATCCAGTCAACTATGACTGACGGAGGCTACTATAATTATACCATCAATATAATTGTGCCATCAGTATAATTATATCAGACTGTGTCTAGAATCAGTAACTGGAGGTAGCACTAGATACCAAAGTTCTTACTGGAAACCACAACAATCCCTGACATCATCTTCTTCTCCTTTTTCTTCCTCTTTTACTGCCTTGGGTGTTAGTGGAGATACACAGTTCACATTCTTGCTCAACTGGCAGCATTGACACCTGATGCTGTTGTAGAGTTTATCTCATGTTGTCACTCTGGGTCAGTCTCCACTTTTTCTGTCTGCCTTCTATGGCATCACTAGGCATTCTCTCAGGATGGACAACCATATTTGCTTGTCTTTGTCTGTCATTCACAACTGGTTCTATGCATACTCTTCCTCTAATAACCTCATTTTTTATTGTGTCTCTTCTGATCATTTCTACAGCTTTTCTGAAACATCTCATTTCTGTGGTGACTAACTTTCTTTTACGACTTATTGTGAGGTTTGACATTGGTAACATAGAGTGGGGATAAATATGCTTTGTATAAGATGTTTCTTTCTTCTGATTGGCACTGTCTTTTGTTGTAAGATAGGGGCTGACTGTACCAATACTTGGTTTATCTCTACCTGCACCAAATGTTCATTTCTCTATCAGTTTTGGAGAATCCTGCTCCTAGTTACCTGAACCCCCTCCCCTCCCCCCACTCCTCCCTTTGCACCTATTCTTTTATCCTACCATGATATATCTCCTGGTCTGGAGCACTATTCATCCACCCCCTTCTCCTACTTCTTTATTCACTTTCTTCTCATTTTGATCAATTTCTCTTATAATCTTTATGTTGTACTTCTCTTGTCACTGGACATTTTTGCCACTTGTAGAAAGTTTCTCTTGTCATAATATAATTTTGTTGCTTGGAAAGATCATGCCATACTAGCTGATGGTCAATGGAGACATATTTAATATGTTTTTGTTTATCCTTTCCAATAGTGGGCACGACTGTTTGACCAGTGTTTTCTTTATTGCACATATGAGTTACATATATGAAGCTGGGCTGTTGTTAGGAGGTTGAACTGAGTGTGTGAATCTGATTAACATAGCCTGAACTACCTGGTATAGAAGTCATGTTAAGAACATTAACATAGCCTGAACTACCTGGTATAGAAGTCATGTTAAGAACATTAACATAACCTGAACTACCTGGTATAGAAGTCAACATTAACATAGCCTAAACTACCTGGTATAGAAGTCAACATTAACATAGCCTAAACTACCTGGTATAGAAGTCATGTTAAGAACATTAACATAACCTGAACTACCTGGCATAGAAGTCATGTTAAGAACATTAACATAACCTGGACTACCTGGTATAGAAGTCATGTTAAGAACATTAACATAACCTGAACTACCTGGTATAGAAGTCATGTTAAGAACATTAACATAACCTGAACTACCTGGCATAGAAGTCATATTAAGAACATTAACATAACCTGAACTACCTGGCATAGAAGTCATGTTAAGAACATTAACATAACCTGAACTACCTGGCATAGAAGTCAACATTAACATAGCCTGAACTACCTGGTATAGAAGTCAACATTAACATAGCCTGAACTACCTGGTATAGAAGTCAACATTAACATAGCCTGAACTACCTGGTATAGAAGTCAACATTAACATAACCTGAACTACCTGGTATAGAAGTCAACATTAACATAGCCTAAACTACCTGGCATAGAAGTCATGTTAAGAACATTAACATAACCTGGACTACCTGGTATAGAAGTCATGTTAAGAACATTAACATAACCTGAACTACCTGGTATAGAAGTCATGTTAAGAACATTAACATAACCTGAACTACCTGGCATAGAAGTCATATTAAGAACATTAACATAACCTGAACTACCTGGCATAGAAGTCATGTTAAGAACATTAACATAACCTGAACTACCTGGCATAGAAGTCAACATTAACATAGCCTGAACTACCTGGTATAGAAGTCAACATTAACATAGCCTGAACTACCTGGTATAGAAGTCAACATTAACATAGCCTGAACTACCTGGTATAGAAGTCAACATTAACATAACCTGAACTACCTGGTATAGAAGTCAACATTAACATAACCTGAACTACCTGGCATAGAAGTCAACATTAACATAGCCTGAACTACCTGGTATAGAAGTCAACATTAACATAGCCTAAACTACCTGGCATAGAAGTCATGTTAAGAACATTAACATAACCTGGACTACCTGGTATAGAAGTCATGTTAAGAACATTAACATAACCTGAACTACCTGGTATAGAAGTCATGTTAAGAACATTAACATAACCTGAACTACCTGGCATAGAAGTCATATTAAGAACATTAACATAACCTGAACTACCTGGCATAGAAGTCATGTTAAGAACATTAACATAACCTGAACTACCTGGCATAGAAGTCAACATTAACATAGCCTGAACTACCTGGTATAGAAGTCAACATTAACATAGCCTGAACTACCTGGTATAGAAGTCAACATTAACATAGCCTGAACTACCTGGTATAGAAGTCAACATTAACATAACCTGAACTACCTGGTATAGAAGTCAACATTAACATAACCTGAACTACCTGGCATAGAAGTCAACATTAACATAGCCTGAACTACCTGGCATAGAAGTCATGTTAAGAACATTAACATAGCCTGAACTACCTGGCATAGAAGTCATGTTAAGAACATTAACATAACCTAAACTACCTGGTATAGATGTCAACCTTAACGTAGTCTGAACTACCTGGCATAGAAGTCAACATTAACATAGCCTAAACTACCTAGCATAGAAGTCATATTAAGAACATCAAACATAACCTGAACTACCTGTTGTAGAAGTCATGATAAGAACATTTCTGACTGGACATTTTCAGGCAAGATTCTTCCAGATCAGGAGATACAACACAGACTCCTATCTCCAGCAATCACACAACACCGTACAATACGCTGAGTCGACCCATGTCAGGTCAAGGCTATGATGACAACACACTGACCCCAGCTCGGGCCAACCAGCGGAACAACTACCCAGACAACCGAGACTACTACAGAGGTCCAGCAGAGGATGCTGGTAAGAGAGTAGCCATCATCAATATTTTAGTACACATCTGATTGACCTCAGCCTAGCAGAACAAACTGTTCTTTTGAAGAATTCTCTCTTTCGGTCACTCACCCCTTACTACTAAAGGAATTAATTGTCCTCTTTAATAATTAATTGTCATCTATCCTTAGGACGATGCTCAGTGGGCATAAGATACATTCCAGGGCATGGAGTTTGCAGTAGAACTATGTTATTTGTACCTGTTGGTCAAACACATCCAACTTCAGATTGTTATTTTTGTGTATCGTGATGTCTTCTCTCTTCTATCCCTACTCGCTTGGCCAGACTGGTCAGGTTAGTCTGTTTCTGGAGGCACCGCGAATAGGTGGAGTAGGGTCTGAATGGTTCTGGTTCACCAATCTTGGTGCAAGCCGTCAGTTTTAGGTTACTGACTGCTTCCAACTCTGCTGCTGTGAGGTGCCTTCACCACTAATTTGTAAAATGAGAGAGGATATTGCTGTGAGCACAATGTGCTACTGTTTTAATAGGTCTTATATCTCAAGAGATGAATCAATGTAGGTCACTAAATCTGTGTAGGTCACTCAGTGAACACAGCAAAGATGTAACATAACACAATCCTGGACAAGGTGTATGGAGATCTGTGTTTCCCATGTCTTCATACTCTCTTTTCATCTTTCTGGTTTATACCAAAGGAACACAACTGTGCCGGTACCAATCAGGAGTCTCTGTTGTGGACTCCACTAGCCTTTGATTTTTCTGAGGCCCCAATTACAGGTTGTACAGCTTACTTGTCTGTAGCAGCTTCAACATGTCCCATTCTGACAGCTGCCACTTCTCTTATATCAGTTGGAAGGTTGAGTGTGGCAGAGCTGGTCATTACCTGTCTGCTGGTAACACAAGGACAGTCCATAAATTTGTGGGAGCAACACATCTTGCCTGCTGTCTATATTTTGCTGGATTATGGTCCTTAGATCCACAACTGTAGGACATTCTCAGTACAAGTGAATACATTTGTAAATCTCCTGTTTGTTGAATAAAGGAAATATAACATATTACCTGTTTGTATGTACTTCAATCTTCAACTTCTTTCCTTCTGCATTTGCCTTTCAGCATTGATGGGAGATGTAATTTGCAGTTTTTTTGCTCTTCTATTGGTCTCTCCTGCTGTTATGTCTCCTAGTGTTTCTAATATTCCATCAATCCATCTTTTTCATGGTCGATCCTTGTGTTTCTAATATTCCATCAATCCATCTTTTTCATGGTCGATCCTTGTGTCTGGTGTTCTCACAACATTTATTGAAAGCACGTTGTGGAGTGTTTTGATCTTTCTGGCTTATCATGTGGCCAAACCATTTTATCAGATGTTTGTTTATGTACTCTATGATGGGAATTATTCCTAGCCTTTTTCTCAGTTCTTCATTTATTATCTTATCTTTCAGACTGTTCCTGTCATTCATCTAACATATTTCATCTCAGTAGTGGTTATTTTTCTTATTGTTCTTGCATCTAGAGTCCAGGTCTGGCATTGGTAGCACAACATTGGGATGAAGATTGTATTGTAGAGTGCCCAAGTTCTTGAGTGAGGGACATAATGAAAGAAATGTTTGTAATAATTGTTTTTATTATATTTTGTCTGTCTACAAGTACTGCTATTAATGTTTGCTTTAATGGAGGATGAGTGACTGCTGTATTTTCTAGGTTGCATTGATGTATACTGTTTCTTTTTTACAATAACCCTAGGTTACGATACCTTCGTAAAAATGACACTCTCAAAATACAAATTCTTGGAATTTAACAGTTTATCACTCGCAAACAGTGTTTCTCTCCTTATACCTTCCTAATTATTCCTGCTGGTGATTCCTGACAAGTCATTGCTGGGTGATTTGTTTTTCCCCAAACACCACAGGCACTTAGTAAAAATACTTATGTATCGTCAAAGTGTGGTTTTTTTTTTTTTTTTTTAGAAATGCCATAAGTGCAGTTGTTTTTTTAAACTTCTGACTGAGAAATTCTCTCAGAGAAAGTATTATTTCTCCAAATTACAAATGATGTTTGCAAGTTTAACGAACGTATAGTAAAACATAGGAGTTCTAATTTGTAATATTGTTGATAATGAACTAGTAGTAGTTCTTATTTGTTATATAGTTGATAGTGTACTAGTCTATCTATCTATTGACCTTTCGAGCCGTAGCCGGCCCATAGGGCGTAGACCAAGACACTCCTTCTCTTATCTGAATTTTTGTTCTAGCAGTTTTCAATTCTTTTAAAGATATTTTATCAAATCTCGCCATTTGTCTCTGTTCTGTGCAAGCAGCTCTATCTCATTGAAGGAGCCGAATCCTGCTGCTCTTGCCTCTCTCATCAATGTTCTTCTCAGTGTCTCTCTGGGTCTTCCTCTTTTCTTCTTACCTGTTGTTTCCCACATGAGGGCTTGCTTTGCTATTCGGTTATTATCTCTTCTCATCACATGTCCAACATATGACCATCGTCTTTTCTTTATTACTGAAGATATTAGTGGTTGATTGGCGATTTCTCTATTTTCCTCATTTGTTTTTAATTCGTTCCACGCTATACCAAGTATTTTCCTTAGACATTTATTTTCAAATGCGTTCAACTTTCTATATCTCTTGTTGTTTTCCAGCTTTCACACGCATACGTAACGGTTGATAGTACATTTGATTTGAATAGCCTAAGTTTTGTGTTTGTGCTGATGAGTTTTGATTTCCACAACTTTTCAAGGCTTCTGAAAGACATTGCTGCTTTAGCTATTCTGATTCTAATTTCTTTGCTTGTATCCCCTTCTTGATCAATAGTGAACTAGTGGTTGATCTTATTTGTTATATTGTTGATAGTGAACTAGTGGTTGATCTTATTTTTTTATATTGTTGATAGTGAACTTGTAGTTGATCTTATTTGTTATATTGTTGATAGTGAACTAGTAGTTGATCTTATTTGTTATATTGTTGATAGTGAACTAGTGGTTGATCTTATTTTTTTATATTGTTGATAGTGAACTAGTGGTTGATCTTATTTGTTATATTGTTGATAGTGAACTAGTGGTTGATCTTATTTGTTATATTGTTGATAGTGAACTAGTGGTAGCACTTATTTGTTATATTGTTGATAGTGAACTAGTGGTTGATCTTATTTTTTTTATATTGTTGATAGTGAACTTGTAGTTGATCTTATTTGTTATATTGTTGATAGTGAACTAGTAGATCTTATTTGTTATATTGTTGATAGTGAACTAGTAGTGATCTTATTTGTTATATTGTTGATAGTGAACTAGTAGTAGCACTTATTTGTTATATTGTTGATAGTGAACTAGTAGTTGATCTTATTTTTTTATATTGTTGATAGTGAACTAGTAGTTGATCTTATTTTTTATATTGTTGATAGTGAACTAGTAGTTGATCTTATTTGTTATATTGTTGATAGTGAACTAGTAGTTGATCTTATTTGTTATATTGTTGATAATGAACTAGTGGTTGATCTTATTTGTTATATTGTTGATAGTGAACTAGTAGTAGCACTTATTTGTTATATTGTTGATAGTGAACTAGTGGTTGATCTTATTTTTTTATATTGTTGATAGTGAACTAGTAGTTGATCTTATTTGTTATATTGTTGATAGTGCACTAGTAGCTGATCTTATTTGTTATATTGTTGATAGTGAACTAGTGGTTGATCTTATTTGTTATATTGTTGATAGTGAACTAGTGGTTGATCTTATTTGTTATATTGTTGATAGTGAACTAGTGGTTGATCTTATTTGTTATATTGTTGATAGTGAACTAGTAGTTGATCTTATTTGTTATATTGTTGATAGTGAACTAGTGGTTGATCTTATTTGTTATATTGTTGATAGTGAACTAGTGGTTGATCTTATTTGTTATATTGTTGATAGTGAACTAGTAGTTGATCTTATTTGTTATATTGTTGATAGTGAACTAGTGGTTGATCTTATTTGTTATATTGTTGATAGTGCACTAGTAGCTGATCTTATTTGTTATATTGTTGATAGTGCACTAGTAGCTGATCTTATTTGTTATATTGTTGATAGTGCACTAGTAGCTGATCTTATTTGTTATATTGTTGATAGTGCACTAGTAGCTGATCTTATTTGTTATATTGCTGCTTTCCTTCTTCTCCTTCAAAGACTGGCATAGAGGCTACACAAAGAACAGAGTACCACCGGTAAGTTTGTGCTGTTTTTCTGCTGATAATGGAACACTTTATTTCTAGTCATTAGTTCACTTAGCTCATACATTCAATCTGTTTGTATATGTTAGGTACTAGCTCATACATTCAATCTGTTTGTATATGTTAGGTACTAGCTCATACATTCAATCTGTTTGTATATGTTAGGTACTAGCTCATACATTCAGTCTGTTTGTATATGTTAGGTACTAGCTCATACATTCAATCTGTTTGTATATGTTAGGTACTAGCTCATACATTCAATCTGTTTGTATATGTTAGGTACTAGCTCATACATTCAATCTGTTTGTATATGTTAGGTACTAGCTCATACATTCAGTCTGTTTGTATATGTTAGGTACTAGCTCATACATTCAATCTGTTTGTATATGTTAGGTACTAGCTCATACATTCAATCTGTTTGTATATGTTAGGTACTAGCTCATACATTCAATCTGTTTGTATATGTTAGGTACTAGCTCATACATTCAATCTGTTTGTATATGTTAGGTACTAGCTCATAATTCAATCTGTTTGTATATGTTAGGTACTAGCTCATACATTCAATCTGTTTGTATATGTTAGGTACTAGCTCATACATTCAATCTGTTTGTATATGTTAGGTACTAGCTCATACATTCAATCTGTTTGTATATGTTAGGTACTAGCTCATACATTCAATCTGTTTGTATATGTTAGGTACTAGCTCATACATTCAATCTGTTTGTATATGTTAGGTACTAGCTCATACATTCAGTCTGTTTGTATATGTTAGGTACTAGCTCATACATTCAATCTGTTTGTATATGTTAGGTACTAGCTCATACATTCAATCTGTTTGTATATGTTAGTACTAGCTCATACATTCAATCTGTTTGTATATGTTAGGTACTAGCTCATACATTCAATCTGTTTGTATATGTTAGGTACTAGCTCATACATTCAATCTGTTTGTATATGTTAGGTACTAGCTCATACATTCAATCTGTTTGTATATGTTAGGTACTAGCTCATACATTCAATCTGTTTGTATATGTTAGGTACTAGCTCATACATTCAGTCTGTTTGTATATGTTAGGTACTAGCTCATACATTCAGTCTGTTTGTATATGTTAGGTACTAGCTCATACATTCAGTCTGTTTGTATATGTTAGGTACTAGCTCATACATTCAGTCTGTTTGTATATGTTAGGTACTAGCTCATACATTCAATCTGTTTGTATATGTTAGGTACTAGCTCATACATTCAGTCTGTGTGTATATGTTAGGTACTAGCTCATACATTCAATCTGTTTGTATATGTTAGGTACTAGCTCATACATTCAATCTGTTTGTATATGTTAGGTACTAGCTCATACATTCAATCTGTGTGTATATGTTAGGTACTAGCTCATACATTCAATCTGTTTGTATATGTTAGGTACTAGCTCATACATTCAATCTGTTTGTATATGTTAGGTACTAGCTCATACATTCAATCTGTTTGTATATGTTAGGTACTAGCTCATACATTCAGTCTGTTTGTATATGTTAGGTACTAGCTCATACATTCAATCTGTTTGTATATGTTAGGTACTAGCTCATACATTCAATCTGTTTGTATATGTTAGGTACTAGCTCATACATTCAATCTGTTTGTATATGTTAGGTACTAGCTCATACATTCAGTCTGTTTGTATATGTTAGGTACTAGCTCATACATTCAATCTGTTTGTATATGTTAGGTACTAGCTCATACATTCAATCTGTTTGTATATGTTAGGTACTAGCTCATACATTCAATCTGTTTGTATATGTTAGGTACTAGCTCATACATTCAATCTGTTTGTATATGTTAGGTACTAGCTCATACATTCAATCTGTTTGTATATGTTAGGTACTAGCTCATACATTCAATCTGTTTGTATATGTTAGGTACTAGCTCATACATTCAATCTGTTTGTATATGTTAGGTACTAGCTCATACATTCAATCTGTTTGTATATGTTAGGTACTAGCTCATACATTCAATCTGTTTGTATATGTTAGGTACTAGCTCATACATTCAATCTGTTTGTATATGTTAGGTACTAGCTCATACATTCAGTCTGTTTGTATATGTTAGGTACTAGCTCATACATTCAATCTGTTTGTATATGTTAGGTACTAGCTCATACATTCAATCTGTTTGTATATGTTAGGTACTAGCTCATACATTCAATCTGTTTGTATATGTTAGGTACTAGCTCATACATTCAATCTGTTTGTATATGTTAGGTACTAGCTCATACATTCAATCTGTTGTATATGTTAGGTACTAGCTCATACATTCAATCTGTTTGTATATGTTAGGTACTAGCTCATACATTCAATCTGTTTGTATATGTTAGGTACTAGCTCATACATTCAGTCTGTTTGTATATGTTAGGTACTAGCTCATACATTCAGTCTGTTTGTATATGTTAGGTACTAGCTCATACATTCAGTCTGTTTGTATATGTTAGGTACTAGCTCATACATTCAGTCTGTTTGTATATGTTAGGTACTAGCTCATACATTCAATCTGTTTGTATATGTTAGGTACTAGCTCATACATTCAGTCTGTGTGTATATGTTAGGTACTACTAGCTCATACATTCAATCTGTTTGTATATGTTAGGTACTAGCTCATACATTCAATCTGTTTGTATATGTTAGGTACTAGCTCATACATTCAATCTGTGTGTATATGTTAGGTACTAGCTCATACATTCAATCTGTTTGTATATGTTAGGTACTAGCTCATACATTCAGTCTGTTTGTATATGTTAGGTACTAGCTCATACATTCAATCTGTGTGTATATGTTAGGTACTAGCTCATACATTCAGTCTGTTTGTATATGTTAGGTACTAGCTCATACATTCAATCTGTGTGTATATGTTAGGTACTAGCTCATACATTCAATCTGTTTGTATATGTTAGGTACTAGCTCATACATTCAATCTGTTTGTATATGTTAGGTACTAGCTCATACATTCAATCTGTTTGTATATGTTAGGTACTAGCTCATACATTCAATCTGTTTGTATATGTTAGGTACTAGCTCATACATTCAATCTGTTTGTATATGTTAGGTACTAGCTCATACATTCAGTCTGTTTGTATATGTTAGGTACTAGCTCATACATTCAGTCTGTTTGTATATGTTAGGTACTAGCTCATACATTCAGTCTGTTTGTATATGTTAGGTACTAGCTCATACATTCAGTCTGTTTGTATATGTTAGGTACTAGCTCATACATTCAGTCTGTTTGTATATGTTAGGTACTAGCTCATACATTCAATCTGTTTGTATATGTTAGGTACTAGCTCATACATTCAGTCTGTGTGTATATGTTAGGTACTAGCTCATACATTCAATCTGTTTGTATATGTTAGGTACTAGCTCATACATTCAATCTGTGTGTATGTTAGGTACTAGCTCATACATTCAATCTGTTTGTATATGTTAGGTACTAGCTCATACATTCAGTCTGTTTGTATATGTTAGGTACTAGCTCATACATTCAATCTGTGTGTATATGTTAGGTACTAGCTCATACATTCAGTCTGTTTGTATATGTTAGGTACTAGCTCATACATTCAATCTGTGTGTATATGTTAGGTACTAGCTCATACATTCAATCTGTTTGTATATGTTAGGTACTAGCTCATACATTCAATCTGTTTGTATATGTTAGGTACTAGCTCATACATTCAATCTGTTTGTATATGTTAGGTACTAGCTCATACATTCAATCTGTTTGTATATGTTAGGTACTAGCTCATACATTCAATCTGTTTGTATATGTTAGGTACTAGCTCATACATTCAATCTGTTTGTATATGTTAGGTACTAGCTCATACATCAATCTGTTTGTATATGTTAGGTACTAGCTCATACATTCAATCTGTTTGTATACGTTAGGTACTAGCTCATACATTCAATCTGTTTGTATATTTTAGGTACTAGCTTTAATGAATCAGAAATGATAAGCGGCCCAGAAAGCGAAAACAGCAAAGTGTGTGGTACACATGAGGCATATTCAGAACACGAAAGGCGAATATGGCAGACCACCGTGAAGGAGATTGGAGCCTCATCACGTACTAGTCCAGAGGAAGCCATGGAGAGGAATTTGAACTTATGTCGGAGAAAAGATTTTAAAATAAGTACTTGGAATGTTAGGACTTTATATCAAGAAGGGAAATTGGAAAATCTAATTCAAGAAGCGAAAACGAACAAATATAGATATTTTAGGCATATCAGAGACAAGATGGAAAGAATGTGGGTACATAGAGGACGAAAAATATACATTTATATACTCAGGAAACACAACAGAACATCAAAGGGGGGTAGGAATACTGATAAAAAGAGAGCTACAAAAATATATAAGTAACCACTGGACATACAGTGATAGGATTATACTACTCAAGTTGAAAGCAAAACCATTCGACATAGCAATAATACAGACATATGCACCTACTCAAGACTACACAGATGAACAAATAGAGGCATACAATGAAGACCTAAATAAAGTTATGAAGCAAGTGAAATCTTCAGACATCTTGATTGTAATGGGTGACATGAACGCTGAAGTAGGAAAAGGTAGATATAAGACCATTATAGGAAATCGTGGTTTAGGAAAAAGAAATGACAGAGGAGAAAAGTTAATACAATTTTGTGAAGAAAACAGGCTGATAATATGCAACACCTTCTTTGAGCAAGAGAAAAGGAAATTATACACATGGAAAAGTCCTGGAGACAAGAAGAGAAATCAAATAGATTACATAATGATAAAAAACAGATTCTGGAACAGCGTCAAGAAAGCCAAAACCTACCCAGGAGCAGATATTAATTCAGATCACAATCCTGTAACGATTAAAATGGAAATCAAACTAAAGAGAAACAAGCAAAAGTCTAATTCATCAACAAATCCACTAGATATAACAGTTTTAAATCAACAAGATATTAAAGATACCTATACAATACAAGTAAAGAACACATACCAGAAGCTGCTAGAAGGAGGAGTTGAACAATACAGAAGAGAAAATCCTGATGAAAAAGTAGCAACCAAATGGCAATGCATAAAGAAAAGCATACAAGAAACCTGCGATACCTTACCAAAAGAGAAAAGAACAAAAAACAAAAATGGATAACTAACACCATCTTAGAAAAAATGGAAGAAAGGAGACAAGTGAAGAACACTGACCAATACAATAAAATAGATAATATTCTTCTTCTATCCTTCCTCTGCTGCTATTGGCGTCAAGGGGAGAAACAATCTGCGATTCTTTGCTCTTCTGTTGGCCTCTTCTGATGTTATTCCTCCTAGTGACTCTATTATTCCCTTTATCCATCTCTTTTTTCGGTCTTCCTCTTAATCTGGTGTTTTCGTAGCGTTTTAATATGGCTCTTTGATTCATTGTTAGTTATTTTTGTCTTGTTATGTGGCTGAACCAATTTATCTGTTGCTTCTTTATGTATTCGATGGCTGGTTCAATTTCGAGTTTCTTCCTCAGGTCAGTGTTTCTTACTCTGTCCCTTAAGCTGTTTCCTGTCATTCTTCTGACACATTTCAAAGAAGACTGGCTCAGCCAAAAATGTATAGAAATAGAAACTATGGACAGCAAACAAGACTTAAGAGGAATGCACATAGAAATAAAGAGAATGACTAATAAAAATAAAAAAGCCATCAATAACCTAAGATATGCTGACGATACTGTCCTACTAGCAGAAAATCCTAAATATCTACAACAATTACTTAACGAAATAAACATGACAAGCAAAAAATATGGACTAGATATGAATATCAAAAAGACTAAAACTATGATCATAAACAAAGAAGATACTCAAAACCCACAAGTGGATCTAAATAGAAAGAATAGACCTGGAAACAGTTCAGAACTACAACTACCTTTGACATACTATAACCATGATGGAAAATGTACAACTGAAATAAACAAAAGAATAGGTATGGCAAAAAGTAATTTTAATGTCATGAAGAACATACTAACATCAAAACAAATAACACCAGGACTAAAACTAAGAATAACAAAATGTTACATCTTCTCGATATTCCTATATGGTGCAGAAACATGGACATTAGACAAGAAAATAGAACAGAGAATTTAAGCCTTTGAAATGTGGATATATAGAAGAAGAATAGGTAGAATTGGATGGAAGGAAAAGAAAACAGATGATGAAGTCTTAAAAGAACTAAAATGAAAAGAGAACTACTAAGCACAATTCAAACAAGACAAATGTGATTTTTGGGCCATGTTAAAAGACACAACAGCCTACTAAAACTAATCCTGGAGGGGAAAATACAAGGTAAAAGAGGCAGACCAAGACTAACATGGATGAGTAACATCAAAAGATGGACAAATCAGTCTATGACTACCTGCACCATCAAAGCAAGAGACAGCAGGTGGCGCTCCATGGTAGCCAACCTTCGTTGCGGAGAAGGCACTCGATGATGATGATGATGACTAGCTCATACATTCAATCTGTTTGTATATGTTAGGTACAGACTTCAACCCTTCTGTTGACAAAACTCACTTAACATTCTCTGGTCATCTTTCATGTTTTTTCTAGCTTTGAATTGTCATATATGATGTAATGAATTCTAGTTTGGTGTAGACTGTTGTGTGTCATCAATCAGTGAAGTGCATGTCTCCACAGATGGATGATATCCCTCTTAATGATATCCATTCCACCTATGCTCCGCTGGATGAGCCGCAGCCCCACAGAACTAAGCCACCAGTGGGAGGTGTACCTCTGTTCCCAAACTTGTCACCGGTAAGAGCTACCAGCTAGCTGCCCTTCTCACAACTCTATTCTCTTAACAAAAGATCTTGCATATTTTACTTATTGGCTTTAGTATGCCCATGTTTATTTACAACTCGTCTTGTATTTGTTGATGACTTATTAGTCTTACATATTGTGCTTTGTGAAAAGTACTGTGAAAAGTTTAATTCCAACAAGTGACAAAATATACATGGAAAACAAACCAGTAGAAGAGATCGATCACTTTATCTATCTTGGAAGTCACATTGATCGAGAAGGGATACGAGCAAAGAAATTAGAATCAGACTGGCTAAAGCAGCAATGTCTTTCAGAAGCCTTGAAAAGTTGTGGAAATCAAAACTCATTAGCACAAACACAAAACTTAGGCTATTCAAATCAAATGTACTATCAACCCTTACGTATGCGTGTGAAAGCTGGAAAACAACAAGAGATATAGAAACAAAGTTGAACGCATTCGAAAATAAATGTCTAAGGAAAATACTTGGTATAGAATGGAACGAATTCAAAACAAACGAGGAAATTAGAGAAATCGCCAATCAACCACTAATATCTTCAGTAATAAAGAAAAGACGATGGTCATACGTTGGACATGTGATGAGAAGAGATAATAATCGAATAGCAAAGCAAGCCCTCATATGGGAAACAACAGGTAAAAGAAAAAGAGGAAGACCCAGGGAGACACTGAGAAGAACATTGATGAGAGAGGCAAGAGCAGCAGGAATCGGCTCCCTCAATGAGATAGAACTGCTTGCACAGAACAGAGACAGATGGCGAGATTTGATAAAATATCTTTAAAAGGAAACTGCTAGAACAAAAATTCATATAGGAGAAGGTGTATCTTGGTCTACGCCCTATGGGCCGGTTACGGCTCGAAAGGTCAATAGATAGATAGATTGTGCTTGCTTTTCTTTCTTGGAGCTTTCTTGTGTCATTGACAAAAATCTGATTCATCATCTGATGCCTCTTTCTAGTAATTCATTATTTCATTGTATTTTCTTATATACTCATGTTATCATCAAGCATTGTTCTCACCTATTGGCTAGTCTCTCCACAATTTTCTATCTCTGCAGTCCTTCTGTTGACTTCCTACCAAGCTATTTTCTTTACCCTAGATTACATAACCTATCTATGGATCACATTTTCACAATACCGTCTTCAACATGACTACCATTTAATTGTTACATTCAGGGTTTGAAAGATCAGATTTTCTTTGACATTTTGCTACACAGCTTGTGTGTTTACCCAAGTAGAGACACAGGAATCAGATGCTAATCATTTCCTGGGTTACGCTAGATTTATGACCTTAAATTCCAATGCATGGCGCCGTGGCTACCTGAGGTGTTATGTTGTCTATTCACATGGCCGCTGTCGTCCAGCCATATGTTCAGCTCCCTCAAAACATTGTTCGCTGTCAAAACAAATTTCTTTAAAATTGGCAGTTTTAAAAAAAATAAAAAACTCCTTTTCTACATGATAGTTTTACCTTTTTACGACACACTTTAAAAAATTCCAACATCAAAGGAAACAAATCCAACACTCAGGGGTCACGGGGTGCGGGGGCACATTTGGAGAATTTGTATTTTGAGATATTTTTCATGACGGTATCATAATATGGAGTTTGTTGTTGTTGTTGTTATGGATCCAGCCACCTTTGAGCTGATGCCCTTCGGCCCAATGCCATGTAGTAGTATCTGCAGGTATTTCTAAGTTCTGCTGTTGTTCCGTACAGAGTGTTTCATTTCTAGGGTCTTTGGGGAAATAGTGTTGTTCTGATGTCAGTGAGCTCAGGACATTGAAACAGGTGATGTTCTGATGTCAGTGAGCTCAGGACATTGAAACAGGTGGTGTTCTACAGTTTCTTGTGTTTGATTACAGAGTGGACATGCTGGGGTATGGTTTTGTTGTATTCTATTAATGTGGTTATTCAGCATAACATGTCCTGTTCTCAGTCTGAAGATGGTGTTTGGTCTCTTCTTGTTAGGTTGTTGATGTTGTCTTGTGGGTGATTACTGAGTAGACATACTGGGTATGGTTTTGTTGTATTCTATTAATGTGGTTATTCAGCATAAAATGTCCTGTTCTCAGTCTGAAGATGGTGGTTTGGTCTCTTCTTGTTAGGTTGTTGATGTTGTCTTGTGGATTTGGTCTTGCCATATATTTAAAAAGCTCTCTCCCTGTTTTCCCTAAGGCCTATCCATTCAGCCACTCCTCCCTACTGTTGGAGTTTATGACTTGTTTGGCTGTGTCTAGTGTGATGGATGTATGTATCTGTGTCTGTCTGGATCCTTTCTTAGCTAATGTATCTGCCTTATCATTTCCTGGTATATTTGAGTGTCCTGGGATCCATTGCATTACCAATCTTATGTTATGTGTTTCAATGAGTTTGTCTGTGTCTATGATTGGTTATTGGTAATGGAAGGCCCCGGTATCACTGCAAACGAATTAAAATCCATAATTGCTCAACCGCCTGTGCCAGTGGAATCATCCGAATTACTAACTCATCTCCCAAACAAAGAAAGGCAACTGTAGTCCCCATCGTAGCAGTCTCAGCACACGCCAAAAGACATAAGGCGAAACCGCGCAGAAAGTGAACATAGCCAACTGTTCCCTGTCATACGATATCATCATTCATCGTAAACAATCGGGATATCGAAACATGATCAAAATGGATAGACACACAGCTCACGGTGTGCACAGAACAGTTAACTCAGTAGCTCCTGCAACAAGCCGGACTTGGAATATGAGGAAACTGCAACAAGGAACACTTTTCAGACACAGCCTTCAATGATTCCTGCCTATCCACCATATACCATGGAAGTTCACGTCCTCCCAAAAATGATGATCGTCATATTGAGAACAAAAAATGTACAGCGCTTGATGATGTTAGGACATCGTTCTTGACACCAACTGAACATATAAACACACAGGTAGTCGTCGAATTATCCCCGTCACACATCAAACAACAGACCCTGCGGTTAGCGTACAACAAACGAAACACGGTGCAAATTTCCCAAAGAGGAAAATCTTCGGTCGACTTGACGGAGCAATCCATTAATGCGTTTCAGCATGTAAACAACTTGCGTCAAACAATTCTAACGTCGGCCATTGAACAGCACTCAATGTGACGTAAACCGCATGTCGATACTAGACGGTGAAGATCGCTTTTGCAATACTTGACTTGTCAAAAAGAAGCATTGCTGTATGTATTCAGCAGCGCAGATTTGTCCACTTCGTCGGCGCAGATTTGCTAAGTAGAACATCATTTTGATTTCAACACAGAAAATTGCAATCAGAGAGCCAAAATTAATCAAACCCCAGATGCATTGTCTGCAGCGATCGAGAGAACGGGAAATGTTCCACCATTTTGAAACCTGTGTCTATGATAAGCTGTGTGAGTTCTGGTTTGTTCGTGTTGTTTCCCAGTGCTTGCAGAGCCGATTTGGAATCCGTAAATATGACTGTGTTTGTTTTTCTTCAATGGTGTGGTATCGAGAATCAGATTTAAATGATAAATTGTTGTTTCTATAGCTGTTATTTCTGCTTCATAATTGTTACAGACTTCACCACAAGCTCCACATATTTCTTCTGCTGTTCCATCTGGATAATGTATTAATATTCCATATCCAGCTTTTGAGGTAGCGTTAGTGGCTGCACCATCTGTGTCAGGGGCCTCGGTAGCCTAGTTGGGAAAACCACCCGACTGGACTACCAACGTTCGGACAACCCGTGTTCGATTCTCGCTGGGAGCAGTGTGAATTGTACTTGTGGTTGAAAAAAAAAAATACCCCCACGGTCGACCCAGCCGTTGACAGAAATGGGTACCAGGGTATTACCCTAGGAAGGTGAGGAATGTCGCTTTGCATCTGAGTTTCGATGCTTGAGGCGACACTATACAGAAATATCCGAACATTTCTGGATAGGCGGCCGAGCACATATGGGTGTAATCTCGCGTGCTAAGACAAGGTAAACTGCTAGAACAAAAATTCATATAGGAGAAGGTGTATCTTGGTCTACGCCCTATGGGCGGTTACGGCTCGAAAGGTCAATAGATAGATAGATAGATAGATAGATAGAAGACAAGGTGCAAGTCTTGTACTTTACCTTTACCATCTGTGTATATATGTATCCAATCCTCTGGATAAGTATCTATTGTTTTCCTTGCTGCTAGTGTTACTGATACTGGGTCTGCCCTTTTATCTGTTCTGTCACATATCTCTACATTTATTTTAGGATTTTTAAAATTCGTACTTGGTGGCATTTCTTTGTGACTCTTGATGTTTGTAGTCGTTTTTCAGGTAGATGGAATTTCTCTTGTATATTTCTAACATGCTGTAATACTGACATCTGCTTAATTCTTTGTTTTGGAGTCCATGTAAGCGTGGTCCTTCTCCATTCTTTTTTGTCTTTCATAGAAACCATAGTGGCCTTGTTTCTCCTCAACTCTAAAGGTTCCACATTGCAGTGAATTTCGCAGGCTGCAACTGGAGTGGACCTCATTGCACCATTGATGAGTCGTAATGCATCATTTTGTATCTTGTCCAGTGACATGTTAGTTTTTTTGCTGGGTGTCACTAGGAGCGAGCTACCATGATCCAAAACAGAGCGAACATATCCCAGATTGAGATTTCTAAGTGTTTCTTTATCTGCTCCACATAAGGTACTGGAAAGCCTTTTCATTAGTTGAAGTCTTTGTGTTGCCTTCTTAGTGAGATTCTCTATGTGTTTCTTCAGGTTCAATTGTCGGTCTAGTTGTATTCCTAAATATGTAGGGTGTTGGAGATAGTTTTGATGTTTGCCTTAGCTATTTTGTTACTTCTAGTAAATACTGTATATATTGTTTTCTGTATATTTATTTTCATTTTCCAGGTATTACAGTATTCTAGGTGCCTCAGGTCTTTATTTAGTTGTGCTTCAGCTGTTCTAATATTTTAGTTAGTACTCCACATGACCAGATCATCCGCATAGAGAGCGTTTTTAATTATCAGGGTTTTGGTCAGATCATTGATATATATCAAAAAAGGGTACAACTGAGTGGTGATCCCTGTGGTAATCCTTCTTCTAGCACCTCTTTTGTCTGAAATGGATTCATTTAATTTAGTTTGTATTGTTCTGTCAACTAGGAAATATTTGACCCATTTGTACAGTTTCCCATGTATTCCGGCATCTCTCATCTTCAATAAAAGTCCCTTACGCCAGTCTCTATCATAAGCCTGCTGCAGGTCTACTAGGATGGCTAGAGTATCCAGACTCTATCGTAAGTCTGCTGCAGGTCTACTAGGATGGCTAGAGTATTTTGTCTCTTCTGAAATCCATCTTGGACCTGTTGTATTAACCTGAAGATTTGGTCTTCTATGTTATTGCCTGCCCTGAAACCAGCTTGTTCATAGCACAGAGTATTAGAGGTTTCCAGATACCAGTATAGTCTGCTATTGACCATACTCTCAGCTATTTTACCTATGCATGATGTTAGTGATAGGGAACGATAGCTTCTGGGGTCATCTGGGGGCTTGTTCTTTTTGAGTAATGGCCCTATATAGGCATTTCTCCATGTCTTGGGAATTTTGCTTTCTTTCCATGACTTGTTGATCAGTCTGAGTAATGTTTCTTTCCCTGACTTGCCAAGATGCTTTATCATCTCATTGTGTATCTTGTCGGGCCCTGGGGATTTTCTACATTTTAATTTTCTTAATGCCTTTTCTAGTTCCCTCATGTTAAAATCTTCTTCAAATATTGCAACATTTGTTGTTGGGGCTCTTTCAAATAATTTTAAATTACGTAGATGGATTTTATCGCTATCTGTAAGTTTGCTTGCTCTGTTGACTGAAGCAAAGTAACTATTACATTTGTTAACTATATTTTTTTAGAGCTGATGATTTCATTATTAAATTTGATTGGTTTAGGATTTGGTTCTCTTTTATCACCAGACAAATGTTGCATAAGTCTCCAGGCTTTATTTCCTTTATGTCGTAGATCGAGTTTATTGGATGTTTCTTGCCATTTCTCTTTCTTTGCTTTTTTAGCAACTAGTTTGACCTTAGCACAAGCCTTGTTATAGCTTATTTTATTATTCAAAGTTTGGTTCTGCTCAAACATTGTTCTGGCTTTCTTTCTTTCTGATACTGCTGTCTCCAGTTCTGTGTTCCAAAAATAATATGGAGTTTAAATTCCCTGTAGCTGTTCTCTCTCTTTCCTGCTACCTCTTCTTCCCTTAATTTTCCTAGTTGTAACAAAATACATGGCACACATCTGAACACGTGCTCTTTAAAACCTCTACTTTAGTTTTATGCAATCATGACGTCAAACACAGAATTCCCTACCGCAAAATCTGACCGGAATGTTTGTCTAGCCCAGCACTACCATAAAAATTACACGGACTATATATTTTATATTACAACCCACCAAATTCACCTTTAATCTCTCATATTAACATTGAACATCTATATTTGTTTATACAGAAATACAATTTCTTAATTTCTGTGAGTGAAAGTTATAATTTTTTTTACCATTTCATTTTTGTTATATTCATATTTGGAGTGGCTCTATATTTTTGTGCTCGCCATGTGACCATAAGTGATTTAGTATTTTACCATCCACTTAATTCACATTTAATCTCCCATATTAACATTGAATGGTTATATTTGTTTATACCATTTGATCATTTCTGTGAGTGAAAGTCTTCATTTTTTTTTTTTTATCATTTCAATTCTGTGAAATTTATCTTGGAAGTTGAGCTGTGTTTTTGTGCTAACAGCGCCAGTAAAAGTGACAGTCATAAACATTGGGCTATAAAGTGACAGTCATAAACATTGGGCTATAAAGTGACAGTCATAAACATTGGGCTATAAAGTGACAGTCATAAACATTGGGCTATAAAGTGACAGTCATAAACATTGGGCTATAAAGTGACAGTCATAAACATTGGGCTATAAAGTGACAGTCATAAACATTGGGCTATAAAGTGACAGTCATAAACATTGGGCTATAAAGTGACAGTCATAATCATTGGGCTATAAAGTGACAGTCATAAACATTGGGCTATAAAGTGACAGTCACAATCATTGGGCTATAAAGTGACAGTCACAATCATTGGGCTATAAAGTGACAGTCACAATCATTGGGCTATAAAGTGACAGTCACAATCATTGGGCTATAAAGTGACAGTCACAATCATTGGGCTATAAAGTGACAGTCACAATCATTGGGCTATAAAGTGACAGTCACAATCATTGGACTATAAAGTGACAGTCACAATCATTGGGCTATAAAGTGACAGTCACAATCATTGGACTATAAAGACAGCAATTGTTATTTTAGCAAATGTGTGAAATGAACTGAAACAACAGATACTGCAGTGTCGGTAGCAATACATAAACAAAATTATTTTTATAGCATAAAGGTGGGAAAAGATCATGAAACTTGCATAGACTGCAATCTTGAATGTAAGTTAGAAACATCAGAATTTGCATCATTGTGACCTAGGTCATTTCAGCTGAAAAAAACATGTCCCGAACAGGCGTGGGCAGCTACACATTTTTATTCTTCTTTCCTGGTGTTGGCTTTGGCATCTACTGGTTTTCCTCATTATTATTTGTAGCTATGCATGGTATTCTTAACAATCTTCTGTAACACATTTACATATAATTAAATGTCATTAAATATATAGATGAGAAAATGTATGTGCTTGTTATGTTGTGTCACTTGATTATTTGAGGAACACAGCCACCCATTTGTGTACTTGTCTTGCAGGCCGAGCCTCCCTACGGCAGTGATCCTCAGGCCATCTCAGAACCTTTGTATGCTCAGGTCAACAAGGGAAGCAAGCGCAAAAATGATCCAAACAACGACCCAATGATGTCTGGTAGTGGCCAAGGAAGCATGCATCTTAGTAGGGATGGGGGAGGAGGAGGCGGAGCAGACTCATGGGTGTAGCTGTATTAGTGTTATTGGTTGTGCGTTTAATATTTGATATGAACCTATCAGGTGTACAGATTTATTGGAAGCTTTACTGTCAGTCAAAGTCAGCTCAAACATACCCTCCAAATTGTCATTTTGTAGCAGGAAAATAAAGGAGGAGACCCATGACAGAACATTGTCTTTGTGTGTAGACTTGGTCCCAGGCACATCGGCTGTAGTGAAGACATGCTGCTGTGATATGCTTGAAGAAGTCAATATCGAGCACTACCTGAGCTCATGGACAAACATCGACTACTAACTGAGCACATGGACAAACATCAGCTATACCAGAGCACATAGACTAACATTGACTACTACCTGAGCTCATAGACAGACAAACATTGACTACTACCTGAGCTCATAGACAAACATTGACTACTACCTGAGCTCATAGACAAACATTGACTACTACCTGAGCTCATAGACAAACATTGACTACTACCTAAGCTCATAGACAAACATTGACTACTACCTAAGCTCATAGACAAATATTGACTACTACCTGAGCTCATAGACAAACATTGACTACTACCTGAGCTCATAGACAAACATTGACTACTACCTGAGCACACAACCAAGCATCAACTACTACCTGAGTTCATAGACTGACTCACCTATTTCCATGTGCTACAGACTCAGCTGATTAAGTATACCCTAGAATGTCATATGTTCACCTTGGGTCAGGTCAGCAATATACATACATGTCGATTAATTTAATTTTTTCAGCCATCCTGGTTTTTGTTATTCTTTATGCTCATCACTTGCCATAGATGACTGAGACACGATTTTGAGGATAAATTGGATGAGAGGCAAAATGTTCACAGGTTGATCAAATTTGAGTATTAGATGGGAACTGGTTCAGCATACAGTAGCGGAAGTTACTGAAACAAGTACAGCAGACAGCAGCTAGAGCAATTCAAATACAGAGGTAACAGAGAGTAGCTGTAGTAATTAAAACACAGGTTGAAATATGTGATACGCAGTAGCTAGAGTAATTAAAACTTAAAGGTTAAAATAATACACAGTAATCATCGTAACAAATAGCTACTTCTTCATCCCATAACCCTACAGGTAGTTGGGGTACTGCTGACAGATTGTGTCAATCTTCTTCATTTCTCTCTATCTTCAGTCATTCTTTGAAACTCTGTAAAGTCAAGGCCTGTCCGTTCTTTGATATTATCTACCCATCTCTTTCTCTGCCTACCTTTCATTTTAGCTCCTTTCGCTGCTTCTTGCAGAATGGTCATTGTTAGACCATACAAAGGTACTAGAGTAACTAAAGCTTGAAGCCAGGAACTATAATGTAACATAGAAACTATAGCAACACAGTAGATTGAGCTGTTAAAGGATGAAGTAAAACACCATAGCTAGAGTAATTCAAACACAAAGTTTGAGGCAACATACAAGAACAACAGTAATTCATATCAAGAAATGTTGAATAAATTGTGGTTGGTATGCATTATTTTTGTTGTGGCAGGTCTCTACACAAGTTGTTTCCTCAGTGTGGTCATTTATTAACAAAACACAACTAGTGATAAGGTGTTTGCTGTCAGTTGATTGTGGTGAGGCTGCTAATTACTAGGAATTCACATAGCCAGCTAACAACAAAAGAAATAATAAACAGCTGTAGAGAAAGAAAGGTGTGGAGAGACAAGATCATCCAAGCCAGCAGACATGACACTTGATGGCGATGGTCCGTTTATTCTTTTTTGGTATGTCAGGTCTCACTAGGAAGGACTTTGAATTAGAAGAGCTGAGGCACTTCCCAAAAAAACCCAATGTGTTGAGTTGTCCCAACACATATTTAGGTGTACTGGCACATTTAATGTATTCAATTCACAGACATTCCATACTAGGAATAGTTTGATCCTCATGCCAGTCACATACTGTAATGTGTGTCCTGCCTGACTTGAGTAAATATTGTCAGCTGAGATTAATTTGATAACCTGTTTGATTCCTAGAATTTGATAATTGCCAAAGACTTCTCGGTGTGTTTCATCTGTCAGTCACATTGATTGGCCTGCATTAAGCAGCAAACATTGTCCATTAATGTACTTGGTTCAAGAAAGGCAGTGCTAGGGATGAGACACCCTCTTATTAACCCTAGATCTATCAACATACTGGGTAACACAGCATCACTAATTCCATTCTGGCCTAGCTTTCATCCCTGCTCTAGAAAATATGAGCAGATCTAACATGATTGTAGCACTAGTGGGCTGGACATGTTAGAACCCATATCAGCTCTGACATTGGAGTGTCCATGAACTTGTGACACTATTTCATAATCTGCATGTATGGATATGTCACAGAGGTTTGTGTGTGTGTGGCAATATTTTATGATGATAGATAGTTCTTGCTGTAAAGTATGTAGGATACATGAAAGGTGTGTGTGTGTGTGTCTATAGAAAATAATATTTTTGTAAGATGCTGATAAACATTTCCTATTTCAATAACCATTGTATAAATGGCCAAGATTTTACAAATATATCTGTACATATGTTATCATTTTGTGTGCTTATTAGCTGGTAACACTTTTGTTGTACAGAGTTGAATGATTGAATGTATGGACTGCATATGGTACATTCAGGCATGAGTGGGCTGTATTTGGTACAGTCAGGTATGAGTGGTTGTATTTGGTACAGTCAGGTATGAGTGGTTGTATTTGGTACAGTCAGGTATGAGTGGCTGTATTGGGTACAGTCAGGTATGAGTGGCTGTATTGGGTACAGTCAGGTATGAGTGGTTGTATTTGATACAGTCAGGTATGAGTGGCTGTATTGGGTACAGTCAGGTATGAGTGGTTGTATTTGGTACAGTCAGGTATGAGTGGCTGTATTGGGTACAGTCAGGTATGAGTGGTTGTATTTGGTATGGCAGAGTTGAATAATAGAATGATTATATGGTCAAGTCTGATGTGAATGACTGTATGTGGTACAGTCAGCCATGTATAAGTGATTTTTTGACATCGATTTTTCAACAAGTGATTTGTCCTCATTCACACTTTTCTGGCTGAGTGTACTGTTGGCAGATGTCACTTGTAAGCAAGAGCAGTTTGTGTATTGCTGGGTGGTCTTGCCATTGTTACACCACAAGGGTTAACTGCCGGTAGAGCTGCACTTGTTTCTGGTGGGAGGCTACTGCTCATTTTGTGTAGTGGGAGGCTACATGGTGGGAGGCTACTGCTCATTTTGTGTAGTGGGCTGCATGGTGGGAGCTGCTCATTTTCTGGCACATGTTAGCTACTGTCTAGGTTAATTATAGCTTGTAGAGTTATCACAGAAGCCAGAGCCATCAGAAAGTGCACATTTAACTGTGTATGTAGGAGGTGGTCACAGACTGGCAAAACAGTCATTGGATGGTGGCCCTTGTTGCAGCTTGAAGCACAATAGCAAAGTTTCTCCACTTTATGTAGCCTCTGGCAATCCTTTGCAGAGTGTTCTAGGTCTGGCCTTCACTAATCATATCTACTTGCGCTGTAGTCTATGTAGTTGACTTTGTCAACCTTGTCGCAAGGAAGGGGCTGCCTGTCCCTTACTCTTGACACTTTTTGAGTCTGTGCCACATGGCAGTTCTTGTGGTTGTTTCTGGGCAAGACAATGTGAATCTTGAGGATAGTGTGACAAAACTCAGCAGTAAAGCTCAGTGTTATAACTCACTTCAAGCAAGGCTCAGTGTTATAACTCACTTCAAGCAAGGCTCAGTGTTATAACTCACTTCAAGCAAGGCTCAGTGTTATAACTCACTTCAAGCAAGGCTCAGTGTTATAACTCACTTCAAGCAAGGCTCAGTGTTATAGCTCGTTTCAAGCAAGGCTCAGTGTTATAACTCACTTCAAGCAAGGCTCAGTGTTATAGCTCGTTTCAAGCAAGGCTCAGTGTTATAACTCACTTCAAGCAAGGCTCAGTGTTATAACTCACTTCAAGCAAGGCTCAGTGTTATAGCAAGGCTCAGCGTTATAACTCACTTCAAGCAAGGCTCAGCGTTATAACTCACTTCAAGCAAGGCTCAGAGTTATAGCTCGTTTCAAGCAAGGCTCAGTGTTATAACTCACTTCAAGCAAGGCTCAGCGTTATAACTCACTTCAAGCAAGGCTCAGTATTACAGCTTACAGCTCAGTCTCAACTTATGTTGCCTGCCCCTCTCATTGTGGCATGAACAACAGTAACATTATGTTCAAATCATCATCATTGCACTCTGGATGAATCCGTAGGTGCTACAATTTTTCCCTCAAAATTTTGAGAAAACTCCTAGAACCTGACCCACATGCACGGTCGAGCAGTGGCCATATTTGGCCAGCTCTTTTCTATTTGTAACTGTCAGGGGTCCTTTAACATGTGCAAGTGCACAAAGAAGCTCCAGTGTTTGCAGCTATCCAGGAGGGCTAAACATCAGGTCTCAGAAACCAGGAAGGGTAACACCACAAAGAATCAATGGGTGCAGTTTTGACAAATTCCCACAGTGATGGATGTAAACCTGGGACCTTCCTGTCTAGAGGCTATTCTAGACCACTGAGCCCTTATGTAACATATTGAAAGATGTGGTCCAGCAAGCGTTTGAACTTCCTTACGGAAAATTGTTATCCAAGTCAGTGCAGCTGTCAAGTAACAGATGAAACAAGTATGTAGATATCACATAGAAGATGTAACTATATTTAGAATGTCATATTTCTTTGAACATTTGCTTGCTTGTATTGCCGTAGCTCATGATTACTAGATTCATTTAGTTATGTCAAGTTACGTATAGCATCAATCATTTGATGCTTGCCTTGTACAGGGAAACACTGGCATTGACTTGCCAGAACTCAACAAAACCTGATCATATAACAAACATATTTTTGAGTATTCATATCAGCATTTGTTATCTACTATAAAACTTGTATATTTATGTCTGATACTATGTTCAAATAACATCATTAGACTGATCCAATTTGAGGACACACACAGCAGTGGTAATCATGTCAACATACTGAGATGTATGAGCTCATATGTTTGTCTTGAGCCAGTGAGCAGCCAGCTAGCAGGTGATCTTTTGGCAGTATGTGGATACATATCCATAATTATGTGACTTTCTGAGAGATTTCATTTTCAATGATGTTTTTGTTTTCACTACACTTTCACTGGCTGAACCTTGATAAGTAGCTGGACCTGGCTTTATGTTCACTCAAGTGTATGCCCTGTCCAGACTGATATACATATTAGACTTGTGAGCTGTGATTTCTATTTATGTCTTGTACTTAAGTTTGTTCCATATCTACCAGAATAAGGAGGTCAGTCCACTGGATTGTGATATTCTTTACACTATAATAAGCCTGCAGCAAGCTTATACTTGAACTTGGTCTGTCCATTTGTCACTCCAGGTGAGTGTAGTCAAGAAAACCAGCACCAGTAAGAGCCCACGGAAACCTTGTGACTATGTCAGACATGATAACCATACTTTTATTTGGTTCCATTTCCAATAACCATGTTTTTTCAACAGAATTTTCTACTTTTGAGATATCCCATCAAATATATTTGTGTGTCCTGTCCTCCATCTCTGGTTGTTCATGTAGGCAAATGTGCATATCATTCAAGATTCATACAAACAATAAAATAACATCTAATAGGCTTTTACTTGACTGAGTTTTTCTTCTTGTTATTGTCCTTATGTATAAGCTCATTGTTTTAGTATTGCTAAACTAAATGGGGCAAATCTCAAGCAAGTGCAGAGAGTCAAATACCTGAGCACAATAATATCATCACATGTAAGATGCACCACAGAAATAACAAGTAAAATAGTTCAGGCCAAAATAACATTTCAGAAAATAAAAATGTCTTGTGCAATAAGTCTATGTCAGCGGTTTCTATATAGAACCAATTCTAACCTATGGAAGTGAATTATGGACAGTAAACAAATGCAAAGATGATTAGAGGCCACAGAGATGGGATTTCTCAGAAGAATGTTGAAAGTTCCCTCTGGGCGGCTAAAAAGACCAGCTAAAAACTAAAGAAGGGAGGTCAAAGAAACATCAGAAAGAAACAATCTACATTTTTCGGGCATATCTTAAGAAGAGGAAGTTGGAATCGTTTGTTACAACAGGCAAAATAGAGGGAAAGAAATTGAGGATGACAAAGAGAGAAAATGCTGGATAGCTTGGTGTCATGGCATGGAAAACATTCAACAACAGAATTGATATGATGCACTGTAGATAGAGAATGGATGAACATGATCGCCTATACCAACAGGTATGGCACATGATGATGATGAATGACATAGCCCTCTTATCATCATCATGTGCCTTGCTAACCGAAGTAAGACTTCATGTTTGACTTCCTACCATGCCACTCTTGTGCTAGTGTGTGGCAGGTATGCCTGGGGAGAGGGATCTCAGCAACACTGGAGCTGTTTGTTGTGCATTGAAGATGATCTTTCAATCAAGCTGAACTAAACACTCTCTTTAGATGTTTAGATTAAAATGTAAATAAACTGAATGTTACAACTGAACTAAACACTCTCTTTAGGTGTTTAGATTAAAATGTAAATAAACTGAATGTTACAACTGAACTAAACACTCTCTTTAGATGTCTAGATTAAAATGTAAATAAGCTGAATGCTACAACTGAACTAAACACTCTCTTTAGATGTCTAGATTAAAATGTAAATAAACTGAATGTTACAACTGAACTAAACACTCTCTTTAGATGTTTACTGAGATCTAAGAAGAAAGATCTGTATGCTGTCAGGTCCTGCTGCTTTCCCCTTTTTCATTGTTTTTATTGCTTTTTCCACCTCAGATTTTAAGATTGTATAGCCTGATGTACATTTTATAACTTGTTTCTTGTCCCTTTGATCCTGAAATAGTTCTGTTATATATTCCTGCCATCTATCTATAATACCCTTATTGTCTGTTAGCATTTTTCCTTTTTTGTCTGCAATGCATCCACCTTCTGTGGCTTTTTTATTTTTATTAGTCATTCTCTTTATTTCTGTGTGCATTCCTCTTAAGTCTTGTTTGCTTCCCCTAGTTTCTATTTCTATACATGTTTGGCTGAGCCAGTCTTCTTTTGACTTTTGCACATTTTGCGTATCTCATTATCTGTTTTATTGTATCGGGCAGTGTTCTTCTATAGGTATCTTTAATATCTTTTTGATTTAAAGCTGTTATATCTAGTGGATTTGTTGATAAATTAGACTTTGCTTGTTTCTCTTTAGTTTGATTTTCATTTACTCATTACAGGATTGTGATCTGAATTAATATCTGCTCCTGGGTAGGTTTTGGCTTTCTTTACGCTGTTACGAAACCTTTCTTTATCATTATGTAATCTATTTGATTCCGCTTCTTATCTCCAGGGCTTTTCCAAGTGTATAGTTTCCTTTTCTTTTGCTCAAAGAAGGTGTTGCATATCATCAGTCTGTTTTCTTCACAAAATTGTATTAATTTTTCTCCTCTTTTATTACTTTTTCCTAGACCATGATTTCCTATAATGGTCTTATATTTACCTTTTCCTACTTTAGCGTTCATGTCACCCATTACAATCAATGTGTCTGATGATTTCACTTGCTTCATAACTGTGTTTAGATCATCATAGTAGGCCTCTATTTGTTCGTCTGTATAGTCTTGAGTATGTGCGTATGTCTGTATTATTGCTATGTCAAATGGTTTTGCCTACATTTTTAATAGTGTAATCCTATCATTGTATGTCCAGTGGGTATTTATATATTTGTGTAGCTCTCGTTTTATTAGAATGCCTACTCCTCTTTGATGTTCTGTTGTGTTACCTGAATATATAAATGTATATTTATCGTCTTCTATGTATCCACTTTCCTTCCATCTTTCTCTAGAATAATATTCATTTATTGTTGTCTCAATCAATAGATTATCTCAATGAGATAGAGCTACTTGCATACAACAGAGACACATGGCAAGATTTGATAACATATCTTTGAAAGAATTGAAAACTGCTAGAACAAAAATTCAGATAAGAGAGGGAGTATCTTGGTCTACGCCCTATGGGCCGGCTACGGCTCGAAAGGTCAATAGATAGAAAGATTATTTGTCTCCCTCCTCATCTGGGATAACAACGACGAGGAAGATGTCACCTTGCGGAAAATGAAAGAGCGGATTGACTGGCTAGTTTTGCTGTCATTGAGGACGGTCAACAGATGGACGTCACTAATGTCCTCTGATATACGTGAAGGGCACAGGACTTAGACAACCTTAAGTTCACGTCACATTTCGGAAGAAAGAGATGGCAGTAATGATGGGCTACATCCAGAAACGAAAGGCTTAGTGGGAGCATAAGAGGACACATCGACCAGTACAAAGTAGTCAGTCGCTGGAGGCTGCGGGACTTGCCGATGGGGGAAGCTGAGCACCTATGGACATTTTCGGATTTATTGTTATTGGCGGGTCATTACATGTTTGGAGTGCTTCTAATCTTCCGTCAATCCATCGTTTTCGTGGTCGACCCTTGTATTTGGTATTCTCGCAACTTATATTGAAGGCTCGCTGTGTTGTGTTTTGATCTTTCTGCCTTGTCGCGTGGCCGAACCATTGTATCTGTTGTTTCTTAAATAGTATATGGCGGGGCTATTCCTAGCTTTTTTTCTCATTTCTCATTTCTGATCTTGTCTATCAGACTGTTTCCTGTCATTTGTCTAAAACATTTAATCTCAGTAGAGATAATTTTTTTTATTGTTCTTGTATCTAGGGTCCAGGACTGGCATTGGTAGCACAACGTTGGGATGAAGATTGTATTGTCCAGTGCCCGTTTTGCCTCTAGAGTTATTTCTTTGTTGGACAATAGTGGTGATAACTGTCCACTGATTTGACAAGCTTTGTTGCATCTTGCGTCTATCTCTGCTGTTTGTGAATTGTCGCTAGTCACTACACTTCCTAGGTGTTTAAATTCCTTTACTTGTTTTAGTTGTCTGCCATCTATAGTTATGTTGATGTTCTATTTATCTTTGGCGACAGTCATGACTTCTGTTTTGTTGATACTGATTTTCATGTTGGATTTTTATTGGACTTCCGTTTCTAAGATGGCGGATCTAGTCCGCGTTCTCTCGATCACTGCAGAAAGTTCATTCGATGTCTGATTAATTTGGGTTCTAAATCGCACTCCCATGCGTTAAAGTCAAGATGATGATCTACTTATTACATCTGCGCCGCTAAAGCGAAGTCGTACGCCGGCAACAGTCCAGTTTTGACAAATCAAGTCTTGTGAATGCGACCTTCCAACGTCTAGACTTGATCTGCGCTTTGCATCACATTGGTGCTGTTCATGACCGTTGTTGGAATTCCTTGACGCAAGTTATTTCCATGTTACCCATTAATGTGAACTACTTCGTCAGCAGCAGTTTTATCTCTTTAGGGAATTTGCACCTGTTTTGTTCGTCATAAATAGGCTACATTCACTAGAGTAATCAATAATCTAAAGGGCGCGCCATTGCTGTGCTTGCGACATTGTTATGTGTGTTACGTCATCGTAATGGCTCATCGTAAATCCCAAGACCAGCCGTACGCAAATCTTGCGGTCTGTTGTTTGATGTGCGACGGGGATAATCTGGCGACTAACTGTGTGTTTATATGTTCGGAATTGGAGTCAACAACGATGGCCTAACATCATCAAGCGCTGTACATTTTAAAGAAATATGACGATCATCACTTTCGGAGGTCGTGAACTTCTGGTATATGGTGGATAGGCGGCAGGAACCATTGCAGGCTATGCATGAAAAGTGTTCCTTGTTGCAGTTTCCTCATATTCCAAGTCCATGGGGACTGGTTGGTCTCGAGGCAGGACGCCGGCCTGGGGACAGAGAGGTTGTGGTTTCAAATCTCGACTACACCGGTTGGGACTTTTATTATGATTTCTCTCTGCGACAACCACCCCACGTCTCAGCAGCGAGGCCCGGCTTGAAACGTCAGTTACTCATCGACGGAAATAAATGAGTACCTCCGAAGTCGGAGTTATCTGCCTGTGCGACGAGGGACCATGTGCACACAGCTGCCGGGGAAAAATGGATTAACACACAAAATTCAGTTCCTAGACTCTAGGGACGTCGTCAGAGCTGAAAGCTGGCGAACGCAATAACAACATTTGCCTGTTGTATTTTTTGCCCATGATGTTGGGTCTATTTAAGTGTTCTTGTAGGTTTCTATTGTTTCATGTATTAGTGCCTGATCATCTGCAAATAAAAGCTCGTTGATCTCCTCTGTCTCTGATGGGTTGGCTAGCTTGCATATGTAGTCCGTGTATGTAACAAACAGTAGGGGGGGGGGGGAGGGGGGGGGGGAATAGTACGCACCCCTGTCTTACACCTGATCTAACTTTAAAGTAGTCTGTGTAGCCTGCTGATGTTCTGACTGTGCAGCTGCTGTTGATGTAGAGACTTTTAATTAGGTTGGTTAGATGTTGGCTTACTCGGCAAATGAAATATAATTGTGCTTATTAATGGGTTTTTTTTTTTAATGATAAATCCCAATTCGAATAAAAGACAACTGCAATTTTTGGCACGTGTGAAAAAACACAAAACTCTACTCAAAGTTATCTTGGAAAGGGAGGCACAAGGTAGACGAGGAAGACCAAGACTAAATAGACAGACACTAAAACGGTGGACATGTGAAAATATGACAACGTGCACAATCATAATAAGAGACAGAGTAAAATGGCTCTCTATGATCGTCAAGCTTCGATGTGGAGACTACATACAGTGAATGAATGTGTATATCGGTCTATATTGATGTGGAGACTACATACAGTGAATGAATGTGTATATCGGTCTATATTGATGTGGAGACTACATACAGTGAATGAATGTGTATATCGGCCTATATCGATGTGGAGACTACATACAGTGAATGAATGTGTATATCGGTCTATATTGATTAACTGCTATATATTTCCTGTTCAAAAGACTTCGTCGGACAGAAAAGTGAGGTTTAGATGTCCCTTCATGGTAGATCACATGCGCATTGTTATGCAGACAGGACGGGGTCAGAGTTCACTCCACAGCATTGAAAACAGTCATGTTGAGCTGTCTGATGAGGAACTTTATTTATCTGACATAATACATGGTCTTAATCGCTAAGAGTGAAAATGAGTTACAAGAAATGTTGAACATTATAGTGAAAGAAAGCAAAATAATGGACTCAGCCTTAATAGCAAAATGACAGAGGTAATGGTAACAACAAAGAAAAAGACATCACCTCAGTGCAAAATAAAGACAAGTGGAACACTATTAAAACAGGTAAATTAATTTAAATATTTGGGAACTTTGTTAACCTCAGACGGAAGATGTACAAAAGAGGTGAGATGCAGAATGGCTCAGGCAAAAGCAGCTTTCCAAGAAATGAGGAAGATACTATGCAATCCATTTTTGACAATAGAAACAAGAAAAATGGTTATTAAATGTTATGTAGAGCCAGTCTTAACATATGGATGCGAGTCATGGACAATAGGACAACAGACAAGAAAATCACTGGAGTCTGTAGAAATGTGGTTTTACAGAAGAATGTTGAGAGTACCATGGACAGCTAAGAAGAGTAATGAAGATGTCTGAGAGAGGTCAAAGCAAAACGAGAGCTAATTTCCAATATTAGGAAGAAACAATCATCATTTTTTAAGCCATGTAATGAGAAGAGAACAACTGGAATATATTGTAACAACTGGGAAAATTGAGGACGAAGAGATAGAGGGAAGCAAAGAGAAAAAATAACAGACAGCTAAAGAGAATGGCTTAGCAGAAGGTCAACAACAGAAATGATAAATAGCTGCCGAGATCGAAAGTTGCGGAGAGACATGATCACCTACGCCAGCAGGCCCGGTACTTGATGATGAATACATGCCATAGCTGCAATTATTCAGCATTGACAGCAAGACAAGACTAAAGAAAGAACCAGCATCTCGACAAAACAAAAAAAAACAAAAAAAAAAAAAAAGGCTTCAACTGGGACGAATGAAAATTAAAACAAAAATCAGAATAAACGATGCTGAAAGGCAAAGTTGGAAGTAAAAAGGAGAAATGTAAACAGTGGTTAGAGTTATCAAAGATATCATGACAGAAATATGAGATGTCCTATAGAAATAAAAGAAGAGCGAAAAGCTTTTAGTGTATGTGGAGAAGCGCAAATAATGGAACTGAAAATATGAAATAAAAGAATGCAAAGAGTTAAGGTGACTAGACGTCCCAATTTTTCCGGGAGAGCTCCGATCTTTTACAACTTTTTCAACCTTTGTCCCGGATTTGTTACTGTCCCGAATTTGTCCCGATTTTTGCAGATTTATTAGCTTTTGTCCTGGATTTGTTAAAATACATTAGGGACACAAACGTTTACCAATTTTGCCAATATGATAAACGTCTCTTCGACTTAAAAATATACCTTATTCCGTAGTTGTGTAGAAAATGTTGTGTCACTCACTTATTTTTAACATACGTACATTTTTTGTGTATGTGTAATATCAATAAGTGTATATGAAACCATATAAGTGCATATGTTATCATTAGAACATTAAAGAATAGTTTAAAACATATATAAATATTAATAGTATAAATAACATACATAAAATAATGATACAAATATACCACAATTACTCAATTTTGAATTTGTGAACAATCCGCGATGTAATGAGGCCGCAATAAACGAAACCGCGAAGTAGCGAGGGATGACTGTATTCTTGTATATTCATTGTGTTACTTTAAATTACCGACAAACTAAATCTTTTTATTGGTTTGTTTAGTAATAGAGGTTATTGCATCATAGAATGTTATCTACACTGTGTGACTATAAGCTACCATTTAAATTTGTTAAAATATTCTGTATCACGTAACTTTGATAAAACACTGAATGAGAAATAGGAAAAAATGAGAGAGATGGTGAGAAGAGGAGATTCAACTTAAAGAAGAATGCTGTTTGGAACCTCCGATTTATTGATAAATTATTAACCTGACCAGTATAAAAGGAAAACACTTGAAGATAAAACATTCCTCAATTCGATACAATCTTATCACCTTTTACGTTGAACTAACTGTGGTAGACATTTTCAACAATTTAAAAAAAAATTGTTATGTTAATTTTTACAATATTTTTTATTTATATTATTTATATGTTATTGCTATATTAATGTTTTTTTATATATTTTTTTACTTTTAAATTAATTATTTATTTATATCATATTTTTTCAACATTTTTTTAAATTATTTTTTATTTATATATATTTTTTACATTAAAAATATTTTTTGCAATTAATTAAAAAAACATTTAAAAAAATTATCTTCAAAATTTACTTTTTAATTTTTTTTCACATTTAAAAAAATTATTTATTTATTATTTTTTACTTTTAAATATTTTTTTTCAATTAATTTTTTATTTAAATATTTTTTTCTTACTTTTTTCTCCCCTTAGAGGGCAACTATTTTTTTTTAGTTTCTCTCTCTCTCTCTCTCTCTCTCTCTCTCTCTCTCTCTGCGATCAAGACTCAATCAGAGTAGGATTCCAGACTCTCTCATGAAGTCAGCTGTCTGTTTAAGTGATTCAATTGCCCCATATAGTTTCTCTTCCAGGGAGGTGGGTGTGGACCACATTGCTTGTCTCAGGTCCGTGTACTGGGGCAATCCTGTAGAACATGTTTTGTAGTCATATTGTCCAGTGTACAGTGACATAGGCTGGTTATACCTATTTTGAATTTGGTGAACATGTGACTTCTCATTCTATTGTGGCCAGAGCGTAGGCGAAGTATGATGACTTGATCCCTCCTTGATAGTTGGTGGTATCCGTCACTCTCGTTATGCTTTGGGTGTTCTCGTTTCCATTTTTCATGGAACTGACCTTTGAGGATGGATTTGGCTTCATCATAACTGAGCGGATGGTTCTCTTGTGGTAATCTCCTCCCTCTTTAGCTAATTTGTCTGCGCGTTCGTTCCCGTGTATATTACAGCGTGATGGTATCCACTGAATGACTACTCTCTGGAAGTTATTGCATAGTTGGTCCAGGGCTGTTCTCAAGTCATCTAGTTCATTGTTCTTGGGGCTTTTTAGAGCTGATAGTACTGACAGTGCATCAGTCAGAATCACCAATTTATTGTGCATGTTATTTTTGTGTTGAGTAGCCAGTGTTGCAGCATCTCTGAGGGCCTCAGTTTGTGCTTTAAAGTTGTTTGAGAATTTTCCAGTAGCTATTGACTTGGTGATCTCGTCCTGGTTATTCAGCGTCAAGAACACACCACCCCCTCCATTTCTGGGGCATTTGGAGCAGAGCCATCTGTGTATATGTGGGACAAAGAGTCCTGTGGGTAGGTATTGTGTATGTGTTTTTCTGCTACGTGTTTTCTTTCTGTGTCTGATTGGGTGCCTTTTTTCATGATTCCTGTTATATTTTCCTTAAGTTCTGGTATTTTATGTTCCCATGAGGAGACATATCAGATGGGCCCAAGGGTTTCGGTATTGTTTGGGAAAGTACTGGGTCTCCTGTAGTTAGTTCATTGGCAATTGCAGCAAAGTTGCTCCTCTTTAGTCGTACAATTCCGAAACCAGTTATCTTTGGTCGCATGTGGTGGCTAAGGAGCCTTCTATATATCTCCGCTTGTTAGAATACTTTAGTGACCCGTCTGTCATCTAAGGGTTGTAAACCTGTTACTGTTTCTAGAGTTTTGATAGGTGTAGATTTCAACGCACCAGTGATGATACGGGCAGCTTGGTTCTGTGTTCTGTTAATTTTGCTAAGGTGTGATTTGGAAGCCATAGCCAGGCTGTGACTCCATACTCTAGGACTGGTCTTACTCTTCCTACGTATAGTCGCTTCAAGATACTGCTGTCTGCTCCCCAGTCATTTCCTGCCAATTTCTTCATAATATTAGTTCGTTTTCTGGCTTTTTTCCTTGCTCTGTCTATCTGATTTTTCCAAGTCATTCTGCGATTCATGGTGAGGCCAAGATATATTGGGTTTTGGTCAATAGGGAGTGTATGGTCTTTTATCTTCAAGTTTGCAGAGAGTGTGGTTCTTGATAGGCTGAAAATTGTATATGTAGTTTTTTTCGTTAATTGGTAAGAACCAGGTGTTCGTCCATTTTTCAAGTTCATTTTTTTTTAAAGTTTAAAACCAGATTCTCCAGGAAAAAGTAGCAAATTTAAAATAGGGTCAAACCTGGTCTCCAAGAACCCATGTGCACCGAGATGTTCCGGAAGACTATACTCGACCCTGGCGAGAGGATCTTGTAGATGATGATCATCCACTCTTGTAGAGGTTCATCAGGAAGGACATTCTGTAGACTTCCGTCTCCAAGATGGCGGATCTAGTCCACGTCCTCTCGATCGCTGCAGAAAGTGCACCCAGGGTCTGATTAATTTCGGTTCTCCGTTGCACTTTTCTGCGTTAAAGTCAAAATGATGATATACTTAAGACATCTGTGTCACTAAAGTGAGGTCGTAGGCCGCCAAGAGTCCGTTTTTGACAGATTAAGTGTTGCGAATGAGACCTTCCACCGTCTAGACTTGATCTGCGCTTTACGTCACATTGGTGCTGTTCATGACCGTTGTTGGAATTCTTTAACGTAAGTTATTTCATTGTTACACATTAATGTAAACTACTTCGTCAGCCGCAGTTTTGTCTCTTTGGGAATTTGCTTCGTGTTTTGTTCGTCGTAGGCTGCTTACACTAGAGTAATCAAACAGAAATCTAAAGGGAGCGAGATTGTGTGTTCGGCGACATTGTTGTGTGCTACGTCATCGTAATGGTTCCCTAAATAGGCCGTGCGCAAATCTTACGGTCTGCTGTTTGATGTGCGACGGGGATAATTTGACGACTAATTGTGTGTCTATATGTTCTGAATTGGAGTCATCAACGATGACCTAACATCATCAAGTGCTACGACGATCATCATTTTCAAGAGGAAGTGACTTACCGGTATATGGGGATAGGCGGCGGGAACAGTTGGAGGCTGTGCATGAAAAGTGTTCCTAGTTGCAGTTTCCTCATATTACAAGTCGCATGCCTGTGTTAGTCTCTAGTGACTCGGGCAGACGGTGCTCGTAAACCGGCAGCAGGCCGACCATCTAGGGCAGAATCCCCCTACAGAAAAGACCATCTGCTGCCTTGCAGAAAGATTAGGAACAATCAAAGGCTAAGGAAAGCAAACCTGAACAAAATGCTGGCTGAAATCGGATGTACTGGGCCACTGGCGCAGAACACAGTGCAACGTTTTAACAGGTATTCAAGCGGAGTGGATCTAAAGGGCTTAAACAGACAGCTGTCTTCGTATGAGAGTCTGAAGTCCTACTCTGATTGAATCCTGATCGCAGAGAGAGAAAGATATATATATATATATATATATATAATATATATATATATATATATATATATGAGAGAGAGAGAGAGAGAGAGAGAGAGAGAGAGAGAGAGAGAGAGAGAGAGAGAGATCAGGAAGGACAGCAGAAGGTGACGTTCACACGGTCTTTGAGCTCCTTCTGCCCAGCGACTCGTGTTTAGCCAGCGCCGGCAAACGGCAGTCTCATCACAAACTGCTACATCACAATCGTCGTAAAGGTGGCCAGATAAGCATTAATCCACCATTGGCGAACCAGCCTTCAATGTTATTTTGGCCGCTCTACAGGTTGCAGATAACAATGACAGATTTTATAGGAGATCACTAGCTCAAAATTCTAGGTTGAAAGCCTGAATTGTTGCTAGGCCTGCTCCCTGTAAGTACCTTCCATGATTCATGCGGCCTGCCACTGGAGAAACAAAAACTCTAATGTGCCAGCAGCGCGGGCTATCAAGAAAGCAACACAATCCTAGTGACGTCATTTGTGAAGCACTAAAAAACCTGGACCCGCCTTATTTCTGTTTTATGTCGGGAAAACCCGCAGTTCCCGAAATCGTTGAACTCCAGCAATCTGGGACACAGATGGGTCTGTTACTGGGCACGTACGGAGGTCGTAGGCTTTCACGGTTCATGTTGAAGGTACAACTGTGAAGGAAGCTGTGATGCATTCATGGCACATGTTGGAGGCAGAACTATGCTCCACATTGGAGCTGAAAGCTACAAGAAGACTATCATTTCCCGCAATTTCACAAAAATGTTCACTGCACATCATAATGATGAACATAGAGTGCCGTCTCCGCATCGAAGGTTGGCTGTCATTGTGCCCCATTCCACTCTGTTTCTTGCTTTGATGGTGCAGATTGTCATAGACTGACTTGTCCATCTTTTGATGTTACTCGTCCATATTAGTCTCGGTCTGCCTCTGTCTCTTTTACCTTGTATTTTCCCTTCCATATTACTTTTTTAATGCGGTTGTGGTTTTTTTAACATGCCTCCCAAAATATCAAGGATGGTTTCACATGTGTGTCCCGCAACATCATTTATGCCATCATATGCCAACGAAGTAACATCACTTATTTTGGCGTATCCGTGAGACGTTTAGCGGGAAGATTTGGTGAATATCTTCGGGATGTTCAACAGAGAACAGATCTGCTTCAACTTTGAGATCCACTTGTAGGTTCCACTGCACAGCGATTTTACTAACACCTCGAATATATGTATGTATTATGGCCAGCGACCCGTGCAGGTCGTTGTGTTTGGCCCTCGGTTAACTAACTTTCTGACAAACTGACTCGCGACCAGGTATCTGTTGTGGATGGAGCAGTTAGTTGAATCATCGCTGAGAAGTATGTCTCACTTGAGGACCAAATATCTGCTCTCCCAGTTTGTTGTAAACACAAGACATGACACATGTCACTGCGAGATCTTGACAGATTGGCTTTACAATCTAGGACCTGAAGAGTTCATAGTTCACTTCACACCAGTCTCAGGCTCTTCTGGCGAGAAAGAAGTAGAGACAAGGAGAGATAGAGAGATGATGGCACTTATGCGGGAATATAAAAGTTAGAGAAACAAAAATAAGAGAGAAGAAACAGGGAAATATAGCGCGAATAGCAAAAGCGATGTGGGAGAAGAAGACAGACAAATTGAGTGAGTGAGAGAAAGAGAGCGATAAAGTGATGCAGCTACAAAAAGAGAGAAGATATGAGAAATAAAAACAGAAAAACTGAGAGAGTGAGAGAGAGAGAGAGAGAGGAGAGAGAGAGAGAGAGAGAGAGAGAGAGAGAGAAAGAAGGGGCTGGTGGTTAAGTCGTAAGGCGTCGGGGTCAGGACAAAACAGTCCTGTTTTCGAATCGCGTCACAGACGGTGGATATTCTTCACTTCAAGTCCGTGGTTTATTCGTGACTTTATCCTCCTTGATCTCTGGCAGTGAGAACCTATGTCTAGCCCTCTCTGGCTATTGAGATATGATATCTAGGAAGGTGACCAGAAGTCCCGATTTTTTCAGGACAAACCCGAATTTTTAGTTTTTTTCAACCTCTGTTCCGGATTTGTTACTGTCCCGTATTTGTCCCGATTCTGGCCGATTTTTTTTAGCTTTTGTCCTGGATTTGCTAAAATACAGTAGGGACACAAACTTTTACCAATTTTGCCAATATGATAAAAGTCTCGTCGACTTAAAAATATATATTATTCCGTTGTTGTGTAGAAAATGTTTTAAAAGTTGAATTGGCTGTTCATTTGGCGAAACAGTAACAGTAAAATGCGCTCCAAGATTTAAATCTTGAATACTAAAACTGAAACTCAACAAGTAGCATCTTTGCGGCCACGACATTTCATATTCTTGTATATTCATTGTGTTACTTTCGTTTACCGACGAACTAATTCTTTTATTGTGTTGTTTAGTGATAGAGGTTATTGCATTCATTAGATGTTATTTACATTGTGCTATTATTCAGTTACTTTACATTTAATGTTTAAGAGCTTATGCTATGCATATGGTATATTCATTGAAAATTATTATTTAAATTATAGTTAGTTTGTAAAGTTTGTAATTGTCCCAAATGACATCAAAACGTAAATGCAGTTTCAATCAAGATTTACAAAATGAATATCCCTTTCTAAAAAAAAAAAAAAACGTCTACAGACTTCACTGTAAGATGCAGTATATGTGCCCCTGGGTTTTCGATTAACCATAGTGGACGTGTTGATATTAAGAGTCACATAAATAGTGCGAACAAAAAAGAGCCGTCGCTACAGCTGCACCAAGCTCGTCGTTAGCAACACTTTTTCGATTTGAACAGATTGGTGACAAAGAAGAACAATTAGCTGCTACAGAAGGTGCATTTGCCTATCATACAGTGATACACAATCATACAGTGATGCACAATCATACAGTGATGCACAACCATACATTTCAATTTATGGACTGCACATCAAAAATTACTTCAGGTTACTTTAGAACCAAAATTTTGCTTGTGCACGTACGAAAACAGAAGCCATTATTCGAAATGTGTTCACACCCCATGTTCAAAACGAGTTGAGATGTGACCTAGAAAACTCAACATTTATTTCCATACTGACAGATGCCTCCAACCACAAGGAAATCAAGATTTTTCCTTTGCTTGTCAGATACTTTGATCATAATAAGGACTGAAAATTAAATATTAAAATTGAAGTCATTGCCAGGAGAAACATCTGATATTGTTAGTAGTTTTATTAATGACTGTCTAACGAGAAAAGGTTTAGAAAGGAAAGTAATTGCATTATGTGCAGACAACACAAATTATAATTTTGGGATCGCTGAAAGGAAAGGAAAGAACAATGTTTTCATAAAGCTGAAAGAAAACATTGGACATGGTTTGATAGGTGTTGGTTGTGCATGCCATATTTTCCACAACACTGTTCGAGTAGCTGTAGATGTATTACCTATTGATGTTGAGATGGTTATTGCTAAAATTTATCTGCACTTCAAATCATACACAGTTAGAGTTGAAAGTCTCAAGGAGTTTTGCCAGTTTGTGGACACATACTACCAGATGATCTTAGGTTATGCACAGACTAGGGGCTTGCACAGCTGCCTGCTGTTGAAAGGGTTCTTCACATGTTCCTGCCTTTAAATCATATTTCAGTCTCAAGGCAGATGCCCAATTTTTATACAGAAATTCTTTGAAATGGCTTCCCACTTCAAAAACAGCATGTGCCAATTTCACGTATTCTGAAGCTGGCAGAGTTCTTTTTGTGTCTACCGGGAACAAATGCTGCAACGGAAAGATTGTTTTCACTGATGAACAGCTTGTGGACAAATAGTAAAACACATCTAAGTGTGGACACTTTAAAGGCCATGTTTATCACCAAAGTAAACAATGAGCAAACATGTGTTGAATTTTTTAAGATGCTCCAAACAAAGAAAGATCTTTTTAAAACAATTCACTCACAGAAAAGTACAGCAACTCTGCTTCACCTTCCATTTAAGTGAGTATCGCTAATGTTTTTTTTTTTTAAATCTCATGATAACGTTTTGTAAGCCTGTATTGTTAGGTGTTTTAATTAGTTACAATATATGTATTATTCACTTGAAAAAGACGGAAGAAATTTCATTTTATTGATGGAAAATTTAAGTCAAATTAATCCGTCCCGGATTAGGGTTTCAAAAATATGATCACCTTAAAAGAGTTGACCCTGATTGGGTTTTTAACAAATAATAAAGCGAGCTATGAAGCGGTTCTCCAAAGCCAAACGACTGAATTAATCAAAGAAGCATGCCAAGTAACGCGGATATCGTCATCAACGCCAGAATGGCTTTTTCCTGTACATTCCAAACTACTTTTCTCTTTTTCATTCTATACTTCCTCTTGTATCCGTTCGGGTGTCGAGGGAGATACAAAGTTCTGTTTCTCGCCTTTTCGGCGGTTTCACTCATTGTCAATTGATGTTGTAATGTTTCTTTGATGCGGTCTGCCTCTCGTTCTTTTCCTCTTGTATGTTATGCCTTGTATGATAATGAATCACACGACATTCTTTCTAGATGGACAAACCAGTTTTATTTGTTGTTTCTGTATGTAGATTAGGATTGGTTCAATATTCAATGCTTACTTTTTCTCTTTATATTATTCTGATTCTATTTCTTCGGTGTGTTGTGTGATTTAAACAGGACAATATTTTCCATCAATTTCATGTGCAGAGTAAGGATGATCCTGTGGCAGGTCCAGCAAACAAATAGAGGAGTTATTTTGTTCATTTTTGTCAACAAATTTCACAAGTTCCAATGAGGAGATTTCTATAAAATGGCGATCAGCAAACACGCATCAGTTCGCGACAAGCCAGGTCTCCACAAGCGATGCAAACCTACTCTAGATGATAGTTTGTCATAAAAGCAGAGAAACCTGGCACAGCAGATGTACAAGATGGCGGATCAATCAACGTTGAGGTTCACTTCTAGAACTGTCAAATCAAAATCACAAGGAGGTACATGTTGTAGCTTCGACGTTTTATCTAGGTCCACACCCCACTACCCTCAAGAAAACTCAGATTTATATAAACATTTCGTTGTTGTGTAAGTTTAGGTGGTACTTGTCACTTGTTTGAAATCAGAAATGTTTGCCCATGCCATGTCAACTCTGAAACTCTCTCACACCGTGAGAGTGTGTGGTCACGACAGTGGTGGTGTTATTAGTTATTTCTTTTCTTATTTCTGTCTCTACTCTTAGGTCTTATCTTATAGATAGGTCTAACTTCTTCTGTCTGAATTTCGCTAAATTAACATACAAACTGAAATATGTACTTCTGTATTTTTGAATTGCGTTTTATATTTTAAATATCTTTATCTTCTTCTGCATACAGAGATACACTACACTCACTGTGTTAGTACTGTTTTTGTTAGTGTGTTGTATGATGATATACGATTATAATTATACGTAACACTTGCCAAAAGAATTAGATGTCATCTCAACGAATGTTAAGTTGGAAGAAAGCGTTCTCTGTTTCTGTTCGTCAGCTCAAGGAGTTGAGTGAACTCTGTTGGAAGGAGGCTGGTGGCATTTCCATATTTATATTTTATAACCCATACGATATCATCTATCATCGAGTTCCGTCATCTGACACAGCGTCTGCTGAGCTCTACAATGAAGGTTGGCTACCATGGAGCGCCATTCTGCTCTGTCTCTTGCTTTGACGGTGCAGATTGTCATAGGCTGATTTGTCCATCTTTTGATGTTACTCGTCCATGTTAGTCTTGGTCTGCCTCTGCCTCTTTTACCTTGTATTTTCCCCTACAGGATTACTTTTAGTAGACTGTTGTGTCTTTTAACATGGCCCAAAAATCGCATTTGTCTTGTTTGAATTGTGCTTAGTAGTTCTTTTCATTTTTAGTTGTTTTAAGACTTCATCGTTTGTTTTTTTTTCCTTCCATCCAATTCTACCTATTCTTCTATATATCCACATTTCAAAGACTTCAATTTTCTGTTTTGTTTTCTTGTCTAATGTCCATGTTTCTGCACCATATAGGAATATTGAGAAGATATAACATTTTACTATTCTTAGCTTTAGCCCTGGTGTTATTTGTTTTGATGTTAGTATGTTCTTTATCACTTATGACATTAAAATTACTTTTTGCCATACCTATTCTTTTGTTTATTTCAGTTGTACATTTTCCATCACTGGTTATAGTATGTCCAAGGTAGTTCTGAACTGTCTCCAGGTCTATTCCTTCAATTTTTATATCCACTTGCACTTGCGGGTTTTGAGTATCTTTTTTGTTTATGATCATAATTTTAGTCTTTTTGATATTCATATCTAGTCCATATTTTTGCTTGTCATGTTTATTTCATTAAGTAATTGTTGTAGATCTTTAGGATTTCTGCTAGCAGTACAGTATCATCAGCATATCTTAGGTTATTGATTATCTTTCCATTAATTTGTAGATAGTGACCTTCCAGGCATGTCGTAAGAGGCGACTATGGAGGTTGATTGATGGCTTGACAAGCTGTCATTGTAAAAAGTGTTGTTATGGAAACAGCTATATATTAGAGCAGTGATCTCTGCAATATGTGCCACTTTGACACGCAAGGTTTCTGTTTTTGAGATTGTGGTTCTGCCCTATGTGCTGTCTTTGGCTCGAAAGGACAATAGATAGATAGAATTTATATGCCTGGCATCTATATGATGACTGGAGTGAATAACTGATATATTAATTATATTACTACATTATTCATATACACAGTCATCATTTGATATACACTGAGTTAGAGTACAGTTGAGTAGTACACACTTTCGCACTACTTGATTACTATACCACTTGTCCCGGGCCAGTATGGTACCTTCGATCAGTTGCTGATGATGGCCCCAAAAGCCTTCTCTGTTCATCATTTGACGTGATTGTAGTAGATGTTCAGCAGTCATTTTATCTGTGCCACAGTCACATTTCGAGATTTTATCCATAGGGTGTTGAGAAGTTGGTACTTGTACTTCAATCTCTTGTGACCTGTTCCTTCAATTGTTACTTGTCCTTTTCTGTTGAGCTGGAAAAGGTAAAGTGTTAGTGTTCTGTATCTCGTTTATTCTTGACAAAGCTCACTGATTCATCATAAAGTTGTACTTATATCTGGCTGGTGTAGCTTGCCACCTTCCTTTTCCAATCTGTCTGCCTCGTCATTTCCAGGAATAATTTTAAATAAAATATTAGCTAGATAGCCCTCGAAATGAGCAAAAACAATGATATCTCATTCACATCTGTACATTAATTATTTTAAAAGTTGTGCAGTTATAAGTGACAAAATGACACATTTTGATTTATTCATCTTGTGTTGATGATCTCTCATTTCTGCCTTCATAGTTATTACGATAGCTTACATCAGATAGGCACTTTTATAATGAATTTCAGAATAGTTTTTTTTAAAGCATTTTTCATTTTTTTGTAAAGCTAATTTGAAGCATAAGTAATAGCTAGATTCTGCTTCTACTAGACAGTCCTTGAAATGAACAATTAATAGGTACTGCATTAATTGTTTGAATATCAATTGTTTAAAAGTTATGAATTTGTAAGTGAGCATACAATGTAGTGATTTGCAGTAAGTAGTTGTCAAAATAGCAGATTGGCTTTTCAAGTTTCTTCTGCTAAAATATGTAGGGCAATGAGGATATTCCTGATTATGACAATATTGTAATAATTTCTTATGTAATGATAGTCAATTAGATGGTCTAAACAATTTTTTTTTATTGGCCCCGGAAGACAGATCTCGCATATTTCAAAAACTGATGAAGAAAAGAGGTAGACCAAGACTAACATGGACGAGTAACATCAAAAGATGGACAAGTCAGCCTATGACAATCTGCACCATCAAAGCAAGAGACAGAGTGGAATGGCGGTCCATGGTAGCCAACCTTAGATGCGGAGAAGGGTTCCGATGATGATTATGATGAAGAAAAGTACAATAAATCCCAATATCCATATTGCCATACTTTATCTGGTCTATTTTATTAACACTATCCATTTAGTGAGACATTTACAAAACCATTGATGGATGCCATCAGCTGTCATTAGACAGTTTACCTGCATATTTATTTCTGCTGAAATTTCTGATTATGTCTGGCATAAATGAATGGTTATGAAATGTGTTAGCCCTTAATTACAATACCTGTCTGTTATGCACTTCGTTATATTCTGTAGTACAAATTTCTACCACTTAATTGTAACATTAGGAGCACTACAAATTGTATTTTTTTTTTTTTTTTTGACACACACAACTTTATATTTACCAATTAGACACACTGGGAACTCGGATTTCCTGTCTCAGGTTGATTTATTACCCAAAATTGACCGCTTGGGCCATACATGTTATTTGTCTATTGAGACAGTCGCCGTAAGTTCATCAGGATGTTCATCTATCTCAAAGTGTTATTTGCTGTATTTCCGGAGTCACACAGGGTTGTTTAATGTCACAGACGGCCAAGGAAATTTCCCTGGTCACAAAGGAAAAAAAAGGAATTTGTTGAAATTCTTACATCAATAGAACAAATTAAACACTCAGGGGTCACCGAAAGAGGTAATTAGGGAGGTACACAGAGCTATGGGGTGTAATGTTTGAACACAGCAAACTATCAAATTTAGAAGTATCTGTGTTTTGATGCAGCAATTTATTACTATGGCATCATAATCTAGGATTAAGTTAATAAGCAACAGGAACCAGCCAGAATGCATATCATTAACAATTTGCTAGGAGATTGCCATCTTTAGTGATACAACAACAAAGTAGGCTCATACAAGACACCACTACAGTGTGTTTATATCTGAATGTGACTTTTGTTCCTTTTTCTGATACAGACAATCAAGCTAACTGTAGCAGCACTGATGGTGACTTAAGGGAGTTGAAGGGAGGATTACCAGCTAGAAAAAACATGGCTGTGGAGTCAGAAGGCAGCACTAGAAGAGCTCTTCTCATTCTGGCATTAATATTTATATGTTCATTGTTAGCCCTGTTGTTGGTGTATTCTAGTTTTCCTCAGCTCGAAGAGTGAGTATTCAGACAGGTGTTGCAGTGTGAAACATATTTGTTTGATCATGAGCAAATTGACTGGCTGTTGATTTGCTGTTGTAATTGTGCTGCCTCAGGCAGACAATTTACTGTGCTGGGTCAGACAGACAATTTACTGTGCTGTGTCAGGCAGACAATTTACTGTGCTGTCTCAGACAGACAATTTACTGTGCTGTGTCAGGAGGACAATTTACTGTGTTGCCTAGTTGATGACCATCAATGTGGGGACTTCTCGTGTGTCTATTTTCTCATTGTTCATGTTTCATTTATGTTACAGGAGTTCTTGTGTAACTAATTTATTGTTATATTTCTAAAATAAAACTTAAAATAATTTGTTAGTGTCAGGTACAAATGTATTCTCTATTTATGTAGGCATTTTTGTTTTCTATTGTTTGCTATTACATGTTATATTTTGTATGCGCTAAACAAATTGTGTATTTCATTGACATATGATGTAATTTATCTGTAAGAGCAGATCTTTTGTTCTAAATGGTCAGTGTTTTGTACAGTTGGCTCCTTCACATTGTTTCATACTTTTTATGTTTTTGTTTCATTTTCAGACATGAAGTTCAGTTCATTAAAGTTCCCCGGAATATAGAGGATGCAAAAAATTTGGGTCAACTATTACATCGATACAAGGACAAATACTTTTACCAAGTGTTGTTGGGATATTTTGTTGTGTTTATATTGTATCCTTTTTTGGTATCAATTGGTCAGATTTCTCAATGTAAACTGAAACAAAAAATATGGACATTCTTTTGACTCTAACATAACAATCAGTGAAACTCCCATAATCGTCATATTGTATGTCAACTGTAGTTAGGTAACTTCTGTTTGATGTTCAACATTTCTGTCTTGGTGAATGCATACTGCACAGACCCTTCAATCAGTGAAATGGTTTAATTAATTATTAGTATATAATGTCTAGCAGCCAATATAATGCATTCACATACTTGGGAAACATACTAGCAGCGCAAGCAGGAGCCAGTGAAGAAATAAACAAAAGAATAAATAAAGCTAGGTTATTTTGAACAATTTAAGCATTGTAAATGCACTGTACAGCACAACAAGTGAAATAAATATATTTCAGAGCTGCATACTTTTAGTGCTTTTCTGCCCGAGGAAAGTCTAAGAATATTTAAAAAAAAAAAAAAAATTGCAATCAAAAGAGTTTAAAAGATGCATCCTTCAAGGAATGGATACTGTAATTATTGAACAACCTTTAGCAAATGGGTGATGTGATAATTTAACAACCTATAGCGTATGGGTGATGTAATAATTGAACAACCTTTAGGGAATGGGTGATGTAATAATTGAACAACCTTTACAAAATTGGTGATGTAATAATTGAACAACCTTTAGGGAATGGATGATGTAATAATCGAACAACCTTTAGCATATGGGTGATGTAATAATTGAACAACCTTTAGGGAATTGGTGATGTAATAATTGAACAACCTTTAGGGAATTGGTGATGTAATAATTGAACAACCTTTAGATATGGGTGATATAATAATTGAACAACCTTTAGCATATGGGTGATGTAATAATTGAACAACGTTTAGCAAATTGGTGATGTAATAATTGAACAACCTTTAGGAATGGATGCTGTAATAATTGAACAATTTTTGGAATGATGATGTAATAATTGAACAACCTTTAGGGAATTGGTGATGTAATAATTGAACAACCTTTAGGGAATTGGTGATGTAATAATTGAACAACCTTTAGCATATGGGTGATGTAATAATTGAACAACCTTTAGCATATGGGTGATGTAATAATTGAACAACGTTTAGCAATTGGTGATGTAATAATTGAACAACCTTTAGGGATGCTGTAATAATTGAACAATTTTGGGAATGGATGATGTAATAATTGAACAACCTTTAGGGAATGGATGCTGTAATAATTGAACAACCTTTAGGGAATGGATGATGTAATAATTGAACAACCTTTAGGAATGGATGATGTAATAATTGAACAACCTTTAGGAATGGATGATGTAATAATTGAACAACCTTTAGGGAATGGATGATGTAATAATTGAACAACCTTTAGGAATGGATGATGTAATAATTGAACAACCTTTAGGGAATGGATGCTGTAATAATTGAACAACCTTTAGGGAATGGATGATGTAATAATTGAACAACCTTTAGGGAATGGATGATGTAATAATTGAACAACCTTTAGGGAATGGATGCTGTAATAATTGAACAACCTTTAGGGAATGGATGCTGTAATAATTGAACAACCTTTAGGGAATGGATGCTGTAATAATTGAACAACTTTAGGGAATGGATGATGTGATAACTGGGAGATGTTGGAACTTGATAGGTCATGTGCTGGCAAGTGATTCAGAAATAATGACAAGAAGTGCAGGCTTTCAGTGGTCTCCAGATGGAAGAGGCAGACCAGGGACAACCTAGTGGAGAACAGACTGGGGTGAGGATGGCTGTGGAAGAACTTTGGTGTTGAAGTACAAGGCAGGTATGTGGACCTGTGTCTGTTGGAAGTCAAGGGAAAAAAGACAGAATATTTGGTTTCTCAAGATCCCTTTGACCTCTGCAGTTTTGTGTATTTCCTGCCAAAGATAATGACAATATTTAAGCTTCAGTATTTTACCTTTTATCATTTGCTGTTATTTAGTTTCTCTTCCACTAACTTCATCATCCAGTCTCTCTGTACCTTTCCTCTGACCTCTCTATAGTTTTAAGTTTTGTAAAATAAATGTTACGGTATAAAAACATTGTTACAAGTGACAGGGTATTTCCTTAACTGGGATGACAGTTTACAGACATTTGCAATCCCAGGATCTATATTCTTAAGCATCATATCTGGCTTTCTGTACCCGTTTGTGTTATCCTTACCATTGGTTTGTTTGGTAAGTAGAAATGTAGAGATTTCTATTGCCCGTCATAAACTGTATATGTTTGCACAATGTACACTAACCTTCTATTATCCTGTGATAGTTGTTATCTCTTGTATTTGATGTGTTCAGATTGTACGTCAAAGTGCCGTAAATATAATGCTGAGAACATTGTGATGTGCTTTATTTCTACATTTGAAAATTCATATGGGGGGGGGGGGGGGGGGAGAGAGTTTACTTCAAATTAATAATAATAGATAAATGAACATAATCTAACAGCAATCCATCAAATGAGAGAGAGTAATAGAAAATGGAAGATGCTAACAGTAGCATACGTGTATATGAAAAGTAATGGTTTAGATAGAGACAGGTCTAAGATAAGTAAATGTGTGATGCTTGATGCCAGACAATAAGTGCAAGCACAGAAGTATAGCTTTAGTGACTGTGTTCACAGAAGTATAGCTTTAGTGACTGTGTTCACAGAAGTATAGCTTTAGTGACTGTGTTCACAGAAGTATAGCTTTAGTGACTGTGTTCACAGAAGTATAGCTTTAGTGACTGTGTTCACAGAAGTATAGCTTTAGTGACTGTGTTCACAGAAGTATAGCTTTAGTGACTGTGTTCACAGAAGTAGACCTTTAGTGACTGTGTTCACAGAAGTAGAGCTTTAGTGACTGTGTTCACAGAAGTAGAGCTTTAGTGACTGTGTTCACAATTATGTCACTCTAGAAGACAAGCATTGTCTTCATCTTATATGTGACATTCACATCCAGCAGTGGTGACTGGTTAGTCTCGATGCAAGACACCAATCTCGAGACAGAGAGGTTGTGTGTTCAAATCCCTGCTGCACTAGTTGGGATAACATTTTTATTTGTGATCTTTCTCTGTGGCAACCACCCCTGGTCTCAGCAGTGAGGCCCATCTTGAAATGTCAGTTACCTTTGATGGGAAAACATGAGGACCTCTGAAGACAGAATTATCTGTCTGTGTGGTGATGGGCCCCTGTATGGCTATGGACCTCTGTGTACACAGTTGCCAGGAAAAAATAGAAACACTCAAAATTCAGTTCCTAGTCTCTAGGGACATTGCCAGAGGCGAAAGCTGGTGAACAAAAAGAAAGAAAAAAAAGACAGGCAGCAGCTCACAACAAATGTTTGTAGAGCAGCAACATCTAGTCCAACTGCCAGACACTTTTAGTGATGTGCCTGTATTTATATTGTTACAAACACTTTTAGTGATGTGCCTGTATTTATATTGTTACAAACAGTTTTAGTGATGTGCCTGTATTTATATTGTTACAAACACTTTTAGTGATGTGCCTGTATTTATATTGTTACAAACAGTTTTAGTGATGTGCCTGTATTTATATTGTTACAAACACTTTTAGTGATGTGCCTGTATTTATATTGTTACAAACACTTTTAGTGATGTGCCTGTATTTATATTGTTACAAACACTTTTAGTGATGTGCCTGTATTTATATTGTTACAAACACTTTTAGTGATGTGCCTGTATTTATATTGTTACAAACAGTTTTAGTGATGTGCCTGTATTTATATTGTTACAAACAGTTTTAGTGATGTGCCTGTATTTATATTGTTACAAACACTTTTAGTGATGTGCCTGTATTTATATTGTTACAAACAGTTTTAGTGATGTGCCTGTATTTATATTGTTACAAACAGTTTTAGTGATGTGCCTGTATTTATATTGTTACAAACAGTTTTAGTGATGTCCCTGTATTTATATTGTTACAAACAGTTTTAGTGATGTGCCTGTATTTATATTGTTACAAACAGTTTTAGTGATGTGCCTGTATTTATATTGTTACAAACAGTTTTAGTGATGTGCCTGTATTTATATTGTTACAAACAGTTTTAGTGATGTGCCTGTATTTATATTGTTACAAACAGTTTTAGTGATGTGCCTGTATTTATATTGTTACAAACAGTTTTAGTGATGTGCCTGTATTTATATTGTTACAGTTGTTATTAAGTATGCAGTGTTGTGTGTTCAGAACAGTTTGTTATTAAGTATGCAGTGTTGTGTGTTCAGAACAATTTGTTACAGTTATTATTAAGTATGCAGTGTTGTGTGTTGAGAACAGTTTGTTATAGTTATTAAGTATGCAGTATTGAGAACAGTTTGTTATAGTTATTAAGTATGCAGTGTTGTGTGTTGAGAACAGTTTGTTATAGTTATTAAGTATGCAGTGTTGTGTGTTGAGAACAGTTTGTTACAGTTGTTATTAAGTATGTAGTGTTGTGTGTTGAGAACAGTTTGTTATAGTTATTAAGTATGCAGTGTTGTGTGTTGAGAACAGTTTGTTACAGTTATTAAGTATGCAGTGTTGTGTGTTGAGAACAGTTTGTTACAGTTATTAAGTATACAGTGTTGTGTGTTGAGAACAGTTTGATTTCTCCTGTTCCAGTGTTCTGCATTAGGTGCTTCATTCTGTTACCTGCTCTCCTACATGGTGGGGAGGAGACTGGTACAAAAGTATTTCCCACAACGTGCAGCTGAGTGGAAGAGACATGTAAGTCAATATGGTGTTTGTGCTTCTTCATCCCATAATCCTGGAGGTGTTTTGGGGCTACTTTTGACAAACTTTGCCAACTTTCTCATTTTATCTCTATCATCAGTCTTTCTTTGGGACTTTCCAAAGTCAAGACCTGTCCATGCATTGATATTATCTTCCCATATTTTTCTTTGTCTGCCTATCATTTCACAGTTCCCCACAGAATCATTTTTTGCCAGGCCAGGTGATCAAGACACAATGTCAGACCATTATATTTTGTGTTACTTCACAAGTGATCATCATGTACTCTGAAGCTTGTATCTTTTTGTGAACTTTCTCATTTGTGATGTGATCTAAGAAGAGATGCCCCAAACCTTACAATAGCATTTCATCTCCATAGTTTGTGTTTTCATCTGCAGCTTTGCTATAAGTGTTCATATTTCACAAGTGTATAGAAAAATTGATATAACCAGGGTGCAGCTAGGCCTGATTTTAGACACAAGAGTGATGTTCTGACCTTTCCAAATATGTTTCAGCCTTGTTTGGGCTGCTGTAGCCTGTGCTATTCTTGCCAATATTTCAGGTTTTTGAGTTCTCATAGCTGTCAACTGATCCCAAGTATTTAAATGTGCCAACTGTTTCTAGATCTTGTCCATTTATTTTGAAATGTTTGCAACAATACCCCTAGATGTTTTGGTCATCAATTTTGTGTTTTCATCATTGATCTACATGCCGTATATGTCAGATGTTTGATCTAGTTGTATCACTTGTACCAACATTTCTCTTGTCTTGCTCACTGACCAACTTCATCTCTCTTGTCTTGCTCACTCACTCATTTATCTTATTTTGCTCACCTACCACTCTTGTTCCTGTCTCTTCTGGCCATGTATTTATTATAATGCCTTCACCCACAGTTTTCAGCAAATTGTGTGTTTACCATTTTTAGAACTGGCTTATAAACACCATTGTACAGAGGAAATTAATATACTATGGCCACATCAAAAGATACAGCGGGCTGGAAAGAATAATAATGGAAGGCATGGTTCCTGGGTGACGCATTAGAGAGAGACCAAGAAGTTTGTTTCAAGACATCAAGGAGACCTTGAATGTGACAACAGAAGTGGGAGATCTGGCTAAAGACAGAAATTCTTTTATGTGACTTTGGTGAATGCAATGTTCTTCTAAGGACATCCAACATGATGATGATTAGTGTATATTTTGTCATCTTTTGGTTGTGAAGTTCTTCCTTGTAGACATGGTGATGTGACGACACAGTTCTAGCATAGAGAGATGAGTCTGATACCCATGTCTGTTAGACATGGTGATGTGACGACACAGTTCTAGCATAGAGAGATGAGTCTGATACCCATGTCTGTTAGACATGGTGATGTGACGACACAGTTCTAGCATAGAGAGATGAGTCTGGTACCCATGTCTGTTAGACATGGTGATGTGACGACACAGTTCTAGCATAGAGAGATGAGTCTGGTACCCATGTCTGTTAGACATGGTGATGTGACGACACAGTTCTAGCATAGAGAGATGAGTCTGATACCCATGTCTGTTAGACATGGTGATGTGACGACACAGTTCTAGCATAGAGAGATGAGTCTGGTACCCATGTCTGTTAGACATGGTGATGTGACGACACAGTTCTAGCATAGAGAGATGAGTCTGGTACCCATGTCTGTTAGACATGGTGATGTGACGACACAGTTCTAGCATAGAGAGATGAGTCTGGTACCCATGTCTGTTGACAGGTAGACAACCACAGAGAGCATCTCTTCAACTACATGCTCTTCCTGAGGATACACCATTCCTGCCTAACTGGTTCATCAACATCACCTCACCTGTCATAGATGTTCCACTTTCTGTTTTCTTCTTTGGCACAGCTCTAGGTAAGTTCTTAGGTTCAGCTGATTGTTTGTGACTCTTTGTTGTCAGGTATTTCATATGTACAGGTTATTGTTATAGATGTCAGTTATTTCACGTGTACAGGTTATTGTTTGTTATAAGTGTCAGTTATTTCATGTGTACAGGTTATTGTTTGTTATAAGTGTCAGTTATTTCATGTGTACAGGTTATTGTTTGTTATAGATGTCAGGTATTTCACATGTACATGTTATTGTTTGTTATAGATGTTGTCAAGTATTTCACGTGTACAGGTTATTGTTTGTTAAAGATGTTGTCAGGTATTTCACGTGTACAGGTTATTGTTTGTTGTAGGTGTCAGGTATTTCACATGTACATGTTATTGTTTGTTATAGATGTTGTCAAGTATTTCACGTGTACAGGTTATTGTTTGTTAAAGATGTTGTCAGGTATTTCACGTGTACAGGTTATTGTTTGTTGTAGGTGTCAGGTATTTCACGTGTACAGGTTATTGTTTGTTGTAGATGTCAGTTATTTCACATGTACAGATTATTGTTTGTTGTAGATGTTAGTTATTTCACATGTACAGGTTATTGTTTGTTATAGGTGTCAGGTATTTCACGTGTACAGGTTATTGTTTGTTGTAGATGTCAGTTATTTCACGTGTACAGGTTATTGTTTGTTGTCAGGTATTTCACATGTACAGGTTATTGTTTGTTGTAGATGTTGTCAAGTATTTCACGTGTACAGGTTATTGTTTGTTGTAGATGTTGTCAGGTATTTCACGTGTACAGGTTATTGTTTGTTATAGGTGTCAGTTATTTCACGTGTACAGGTTATTGTTTGTTATAGGTGTCAGTTATTTCACGTGTACAGGTTATTGTTTGTTGTAGATGTTGTCAGGTATTTCACGTGTACTGGTTATTATTTGTTATTGGTGTCATTTATTTCACATGTACAGGTTATTGTTTGTTGTAGATGTTGTCAGTTATTTCACATGTACAGGTTATTGTTTGTTATAGGTGTCAGTTATTTCACGTGTACAGGTTATTGTTTGTTATAGGTGTCAGTTATTTCACGTGTACAGGTTATTGTTTGTTGTAGATGTTGTCAGGTATTTCACATGTACTGGTTATTATTTGTTATAGGTGTCAGTTATTTCACGTGTACAGGTTATTGTTTGTTGTAGATGTTGTTAGTTATTTCACATGTACAGGTTATTGTTTGTTATAGGTGTAGTTATTTCACGTGTACAGGTTATTGTTTGTTATAGGTGTCAGTTATTTCATGTGTACAGGTTATTGTTTGTTATAGATGTCAGTTATTTCACGTGTACAGGTTATTGTTTGTTATAAGTGTCAGTTATTTCATGTGTACAGGTTATTGTTTGTTATAAGTGTCAGTTATTTCACGTGTACAGGTTATTGTTTGTTGTAGATGTCAGTTATTTCACGTGTACAGGTTATTGTTTGTTGTCAGGTATTTCACATGTACAGGTTATTGTTTGTTGTAGATGTTGTCAAGTATTTCACGTGTACAGGTTATTGTTTGTTGTAGATGTTGTCAGGTATTTCACGTGTACAGGTTATTGTTTGTTATAGGTGTCAGTTATTTCACGTGTACAGGTTATTGTTTGTTGTAGATGTTGTCAGGTATTTCACGTGTACTGATTATTATTTGTTATAGGTGTCATTTATTTCACGTGTACAGGTTATTGTTTGTTGTAGATGTTGTCAGTTATTTCACATGTACAGGTTATTGTTTGTTATAGGTGTCAGTTATTTCACGTGTACAGGTTATTGTTTGTTGTAGATGTAGTTAGTTATTTCACATGTACAGGTTATTGTTTGTTATAGGTGTCAGTTATTTCACGTGTACAGGTTATTGTTTGTTGTAGATGTTGTTAGTTATTTCACATGTACAGGTTATTGTTTGTTATAGGTGTAGTTATTTCACGTGTACAGGTTATTGTTTGTTATAGGTGTCAGTTATTTCATGTGTACAGGTTATTGTTTGTTATAGATGTCAGTTATTTCACGTGTACAGGTTATTGTTTGTTATAGGTGTCAGTTATTTCACGTGTACAGGTTATTGTTTGTTGTAGATGTTGTCAGTTATTTCACGTGTACAGGTTATTGTTTGTTATAGGTGTCAGTTATTTCATGTGTACAGGTTATTGTTTGTTGTAGATGTTGTCAGTTATTTCACGTGTACAGGTTATTGTTTGTTATAGGTGTCAGTTATTTCACGTGTACAGGTTATTGTTTGTTATAGATGTCAGTTATTTCACATGTACAGGTTATTGTTTGTTATAGATGTCAGTTATTTCACGTGTACAGGTTATTGTTTGTTATAGGTGTCAGTTATTTCACGTGTACAGGTTATTGTTTGTTATAGATGTCAGTTATTTCACGTGTACAGGTTATTGTTTGTTATAGGTGTCAGTTATTTCACGTGTACAGGTTATTGTTTGTTATAAGTGTCAGTTATTTCACGTTTACAGGTTATTGTTTGTTATAGATGTCAGTTATTTCACGTGTACAGGTTATTGTTTGTTATAAATGTTGTCAGTTATTTCATGTGTACAGGTTATTGTTTGTTACATATGTCAGTTATTTCACGTGTACAGGTTATTGTTTGTTATAGATGTCAGTTATTTCACGTGTACAGGTTATTGTTTGTTATAGATGTCAGTTATTTCACGTGTACAGGTTATTGTTTGTTATAAATGTTGTCAGTTATTTCATGTGTACAGGTTATTGTTTGTTACATATGTCAGTTATTTCACGTGTACAGGTTATTGTTTGTTATAGATGTCAGTTATTTCACGTGTACAGGTTATTGTTTGTTATAGATGTCAGTTATTTCACGTGTACAGGTTATTGTTTGTTATAGGTGTCAGTTATTTCACGTGTACAGGTTATTGTAGCTAGAAACTTGTTGAATAAACAAGGAAGCTCTCAGGACATTTGTGCATGAAACTGGTGCTGGTTTTACTGGACATAAAACGAGTGGGGATATATCACATGATGTGTGTGGTCACATGGAGTGACAAAAGTGAGTGATGACATGGAGTGACAAAAGTGAGTGGTCACATAGAGTGACAAAAGTGAGTGATGACATGGAGTGACAAAAGTGAGTGGTCACATAGAGTGACAAAAGTGAGTGATGACATGGAGTGACAAAAGTGAGTGATCACATAGAGTGACAAAAGTGAGTGATGACATGGAGTGACAAAAGTGAGTGATGACATGGAGTGACAAAGTGAGTGACGACATCGAGTGACAAAAGTGAGTGACGACATGGAGTGACAAAAGTGAGTGACGACATGGAATGACAAAAGTGAGTGATGACATGGAGTGACAAAAGTGAGTGACGACATGGAGTGACAAAAGTGAGTGACGACGTGGAGTGATGACATGGAGTGACAAAAGTGAGTGATGACATGGAGTGACAAAAGTGAGTGATGACATGGAATGACAAAAGTGAGTGATGACATGGAATGACAAAAGTGAGTGGTCACATGGAATAACAAAAGTGAGTGATCACATGGAATGACAAAAGTGAGTGATCACATGGAATGACAAAAGTGAGTGATCACATGGAATGACAAAAGTGAGTGATGACATGGAGTGATCACATGGAGTGACAAAAGTGAGTGATGACATGGAGTGACAAAAGTGAGTGATGACATGGAGTGACAAAAGCGAGTGATGACATGGAGTGACAAAAGTGAGTGATCACATGGAGTGACAAAAGTGAGTGATGACATGGAGTGACAAAAGCGAGTGATGACATGGAGTGACAAAAGTGAGTGATGACATGGAGTGACAAAAGTGAGTGATGACATGGAGTGACAAAAGTGAGTGATCACATGGAGTGATAAAAGTGAGTGATGACATGGAGTGACAAAAGTGAGTGATCACATGGAGTGACAAAAGTGAGTGATCACATGGAGTGACAAAAGTGAGTGATCACATGGAGTGACAAAAGTGAGTGATCACATGGAGTGACAAAAGTGGTGATCACATGGAGTGACAAAAGTGAGTGATCACATGGAGTGACAAAAGTGAGTGATCACATGGAATGACAAAAGTGAGTGATGACATGGAGTGACAAAAGTGAGTGATGACATGGAGTGACAAAAGTGAGTGATGACATGGAATGACAAAAGTGAGTGATGACATGGAATGACAAAAGTGAGTGGTCACATGGAATAACAAAAGTGAGTGATCACATGGAATGACAAAAGTGAGTGATCACATGGAATGACAAAAGTGAGTGATCACATGGAATGACAAAAGTGAGTGATGACATGGAGTGACAAAAGTGAGTGATCACATGGAGTGACAAAAGTGAGTGATCACATGGAGTGACAAAAGTGAGTGATGACATGGAGTGACAAAAGTGAGTGATGACATGGAGTGACAAAAGTGAGTGATCACATGGAATGACAAAAGTGAGTGATGACATGGAGTGACAAAAGTGAGTGATCACATGGAATGACAAAAGTGAGTGGTGACATGGAGTGACAAAAGTGAGTGATGACATGGAGTGACAAAAGTGAGTGATCACATGGAATGACAAAAGTGAGTGGTGACATGGAGTGACAAAAGTGAGTGGTGACATGGAGTGACAAAAGTGAGTGGTGACATGGAGTGACAAAAGTGAGTGGTGACATGGAGTGACAAAAGTGAGTGGTGACATGGAGTGACAAAAGTGAGTGGTGACATGGAGTGACAAAAGTGAGTGGTGACATGGAGTGACAAAAGTGAGTGGTGACATGGAGTGACAAAAGTGAGTGGTGACATGGAGTGACAAAAGTGAGTGGTGACATGGAGTGACAAAAGTGAGTGGTGACATGGAGTGACAAAAGTGAGTGGTGACATGGAGTGACAAAAGTGAGTGGTGACATGGAGTGATAAAAGTGAGTGATCACATGGAGTGACAAAAGTGAGTGGTGACATGGAGTGACAAAAGTGAGTGGTGACATGGAGTGACAAAAGTGAGTGATCACATGGAGTGATAAAAGTGAGTGATCACATGGAGTGACAAAAGTGAGTGGTGACATGGAGTGACAAAAGTGAGTGGTGACATGGAGTGATAAAAGCAAGTTGAATGACCACTTGATGGACATGTGTGAGTGGTCACATCTTCTTCTACCTTTCAGCTCCCTGTGGAGCATAGGTCTTCAACAAACACTTTCCAAGCCGTTCTATTTCTTGCCATTCTTTAAAGATCATTCCGTATCTTCCCCATCATCTTCATCTCTGCTTCTATCTGTGGCAGTGGTCACATAGAGTGACAAAAGTGAGTGGTCACATAGAGTGACAAAAGTGAGTGGTCACATAGAGTGACAAAAGTGAGTGGTCACATAGAGTGACAAAAGTGAGCCAGACAAAGCACAATGTGGGCAGGATGTTGAAAGGAAAAGGTTATGAGCATTTATGAGGGAATATTATCAGCACATATGAGGGAACCTATTTGAGAGTAAATTATGAGCATATATGAGGGAAAGTTATGAGCACATAATGTTATAGTGTGAGCAATTCCAGGAGTAAACAACAGTCAGTGTGAATAACAAATATCAGCGTGAACTTTGACAAAGATATCGTTAGACAGACTCTGAAATATTTGGAGATGAACAGCTTAAGAAGTTAATGTACCCATGGCCAAAGGAGGGAGACAGAGATCACGCTAGCATTCCACGAACACAGAAAGAAGTCATTCTGTAATGTCCAGAACAGCAGACAGGATCAAAAGGCTGTTTGAGAGGACACATTTATTGTGTTCAAGGTGCAGGTGAGGACATGGGCAACTATTTTCTCCAGCAGCTTGCCCTCAGTGTTCTGCATTGTGATGATTCTGTAGGCACTGATCTGAGAATGGTCCTTGTTTGGCTTTGGTAGCAGTAGTAAGTAGCTATGTAGCCACTCCTTAATCTGGCCACTCAGAATGCTAGCATTTAACATTGGCCAGTTTTGTCAAGTCGTCGTCAGCTAAATCGCCTATGTCATCATACAGAACGCCCTCAGGACCAGGAGCAGTGTTGTGTGACCTTTTAAGTGTCATGCGAATGGTATTGGTCGTGATTGTGAGATCTTCTTCCAGCACTACATCCTTACACAATTTTGACAGCGATCCCCGTATCCTCATTCTTACAGTCTCATTTCTTTGGTCCGTCTGCTCAATGTAGTGGGCAAGCAGGGCCTTCTCTTTGCTCTCATCAGATTTGTGCCATATCCGGCCTGTGCTCTGAAAGTCTGGTATGCCTCTGTGTCGTGTTGTGCCATTCATGCTCTGATGAAGGCGCTAGAATGTGGCTAGCGATTTTTCTGAGCACACTTTTTACAGAAGTCATCCCATTTGGCATCCTTAGCCTGCTTAGCACATAGTTTAAAGTGCATCATTTTTTGGTCAACCTCTACTTTCAGATGCTTCAAGAGCTCTGGTTGTGTTCTTCCATTCTTTCTGGCTTTCTGCCATGTCTTGGCTGTTTGTCTCTTGCTCCGCCAAGCTTCCTCGACTTCTACGTTCCACCAGGGTGGCTGCGCCCATCTCTCCTGCCTCCTACGAGGGGCACTCTGTTTCCTATGTCTGATTTTGCTAATGACGTCCTGGGCTGTTTTCTCGTAGTGGAATGTGTGGAGCTTTCTTTTCTGGTCTCTATTTTTGCTTTTCTCACTTAGGAGGACACATGGATAGTGATCACTTCCGTGGGACCCCAGTGCACTCCACTTGCAAACTGGTGCGATGGTGGAATGCACCAGTGCAAGGTCTATGACACTATCAGAGTCCCCTGTTCGAGTAGCCATTCTTGTTTCCCTTCCATCATTCAAGCACACTAAATCGACAGACACCAGTGCGTTCTCTAGGTCTTCTCCCTGCTTGTTGGTTGTGACGTTACCCCACTGGTTGCCCTTCCATCATTCAAGCACACTAAATCGACTGACACTAATGCGTTCTCTAGGTCTTCTCCCTGCTTGTTGGTTATGACGTTACCCCACTGGTTTCCTCTAGCATTAAAGTCTCAGCAGAAAATGACGTTCTCTTCATCGAACTCGAAGAGATTCTGCCATTGTTGTGTGTTCACCTTCCCATTACAGGCATACGCATTTACAATCACGAAATGAACTGGAGTCTGCAACCTAACCGCATGTACCTGCAATTCTGCATTGTCCCACGCAGACATATCAACCTCAGCTGCTACCATATTGTTGCGCACAAGGATGGCCTGCCCAAGGTGTCACCTATTGTAGAAACAATGAAATCCAGGAGTACTTACTGTCCTGTCACCAAGAAGAGTTTCTTGCAAAACCATTATATCGGCGCCGCACAGTAGCTTATCAAGAATGGGCCGTCGTTGATTTATGGACCCACAATTCCAATATGTAACGTGCACATACTTTAGGCCTAGCCTCTCACACTTTGACAGTTTAACGCCACCATGTTTACCTTGTCGTGTTTTCCTTCTTCGATGTTGTCGTTTGGGCTGCATTTGAATACTTACCGTCGTCATAGTATCCTACGCTGAACGTCTATGCTGTGGATGGTCTAGACTCACGTGCACTTACTCAGTCGCACGGCCCAGAACCCATTTCCACGTTATGAACTGGCCAACTTCAGTAACTAGCTCTGCAGCACGCGGATACACTGTGAGCCTTTTACAAATTAAATGAATTACGCGTCCTTGACGACAGACCGGCGAAAACAAACCACCATTTTGTGACGCGTTCAATAGCGCAATCAACAACAAGATGAGTATAAGTGATTAAATAAGGAAATTGTAATAAAATTCAATGAATCAAGTGATTTACATCAAATAGAAAGTGCGTACAAACACAGGATCCCTTCAAATATCAATAAAAATAAACAGAAAAGTTCACTGAAAATCAGCACTTATCTGTGAGTCCTCTGAAGAAGCCAGCGAACAGGGCGCCATAATAAAGAACTGATGATAGATTTGGTCCTACAAGTTGGTTCTATGTACTAATTGTGATGTGTTGAGAGCACCCCTCTCATGTGTAGCTCACTTCTGAGACTACTCTCTGTCATCACCAACTAAACCAGGTAGAAGGAACTAACAATGAAATAAATTATACTTATAATTTTTATATAGGAACTAATGACGATGTTGCCAACAAGCAAAAATGTGAGAGCATAGCCGGGTTAAGCTGTTGTGCATACCTTGAACATGCTACAGTGACAATAATAATGGAAGTGAGCATAAGTCTTGTAGTCTCTTTTGTCTCATCTACAGGTGTGGCACCTCCATCATTTGTGTTTATCCAGGCAGGGACCACGCTGCACAAGTTGGCCTCTACAAGTGAGGCCTGGTCGTGGGCAAATGTTGGCCTCCTGGCTCTGTTTGCCCTGGTGGCTCTCCTCCCTGTTCTCTTTAAGAAGCAGCTGAGAGCTAAGCTGGATTGACACATGTCCTGGGATATGCCAGTCAGATATTTAGAGATGAGTGTGCTGTATGTTGTACATGAGGAAATATGTAGAATACATTCCGCTTTAGAAAAAGCAAATGATGCAACTGTGATTTCAAATTCTTCTTTTAGGCTTTGATAACAATCAATTTGTAGAATTTTGTCTACAAAACATTACCACTGGTTCAACATGAATCTGTTGTATCTTCACTCATCACATTTTTGTGTAAAGTATCATCACTCATCACATTTTTGTGTAAAGTACCATCACTCATCACATTTTTGTGTAAAGTACCATCACTCATCACATTTTTGTGTAAAGTACCATCACTCATCACATTTTTGTGTAAAGTACCATCACTCATCACATTTTTTTACCCAGTACCATCACCCATCAGGTATAATCATGTCATTGTGTCTATATTAAATTGAATGATGTATTATTGTTGCTGTTGTCAAATAGCAACCAATGTGATCAAAATCATCTTTCAAACATTCAGTAACTCAAAGCCTCCTCTGCCATCTAGAAAAGGAACCTGCTCTTTATTTGTAGCCAAGTCTCTCAGGGGGTGGCCATTCATTGAAAGAAACAGCCCAGAACTGATTCCAGTTTTGGAGATGTGATATTTTAAATGAAGAAATGAATATTGATGCATGTAATTTTAGCAGAAATTGGGTCATTGTTGTTGTTAAGTGGAAGTACTTCTTGCTCCTTAGGGTTGCACATCATCATCAACAACCTCTTCCATTGAAACAAATAGTTTCAGCTTGATTTTAACTCTGTGGTTGCTCACTTTGTTTGCTTTGAACCAGATAAGAACCCATGGGAGTAACTAGTCTGTTACATTAATTTTTAGGAGCTTTATTGTTCAATGTAAAACCATCATAATCAGAAAAATGCAACAACAAAAAAGTGCTGCATGTGATTTAATTATTAACACAAGGTGTCTATCAATGAGAGAGACAGTATCCTAAGAATAAACAAGCAATGTTGCAAGTATCATACCATTTTTTTGTTGGCTTGAAAATGAAGAATACAACATTCTATTGTTCACATCAGCCAGGTTTTGTGGGGGAACATGAAATTGGAAACAATTTTGTCCAATACATTGTTAATACAATAACATGTCTTTTATTTTTTAAATTATTATTTCTGCAGGAGTTTTTTCCCCCCCAACATGTATTTAGAACTATCAAAGCTAGACATGGAACGGTGGGAATTATCTGTCAGCTACAGTATGTGAGCCTACTGCTAGCCACTGTCAGCCAGTATGTGAGCCTACTGCTAGCCACTGTCAGCTACAGTATGTGAGCCTGCTACTAGCCACTGTCAGCTACAGTATGTGAGCCTGCTGCTAGCCACTGTCAGCTACAGTATGTGAGCCTGCTGCTAGCCACTGTCAGCTACAGCATGTGAGCCTGCTGCTAGCCACTGTCAGCTACAGTATGTGAGCCTGCTACTAGCCACTGTCAGCTACAGTATGTGAGCCTGCTGCTAGCCACTGTCAGCTACAGCATGTGAGCCTGCTGCTAGCCACTGTTAGTCATAAAACTCTTAACCATGGTAAGTGGCTGAGGCATAAACACCCCAATCTGATCCTCTCCTATACATGAGTTTCACTTCTCCATCAAACCACACAACAGTGTGTGGTCTCTATGTTATACAAAATGTTTATGTGTGGGTTTGTGAGAGTAACCCTGTGTTGAACTGTATGATCCAACCACAACTGTGTGGCTGACAACCCTTTATTAACGTGACTGTCTACACCAACCATAGCTGTGTGGCTGACAACCCTTTACTAAAGTGACTGCCTACAACAACCACATCTTTGTGGCATGGCAAGCAACCCTCTACTAAAGTGATGATCCTCCCTGTATGTAGCATAGATCCTATGAACTCATCCTATGATTTCACTGTGATAAGATCTGAGTACAAGCTCTTGGCCATGCCAGTGAAGCCTTGCATGGAAACAACCGATATTATTCTTTTTGTAATTTGATATTTATTTATGATGTATATCAAGCAGGCATGGTTATACAAATATTCATATTGAATATTAATTGTTCCACGTACACATTTATCTGTTCAGTAAGTGAACCTGAAATAATATTGTTGAAGTCTAGTGGTATCTGCAGCTTGAGTCCACCATTGTAGCATGAATGTATTCTTATTGTATTGTGTTTGTATGTAGAAAGTACATGGTGATGTTGGCTGAAGGTTAGCTGGTTATCTTTGTATTTAGATCACTTGTTTGTGCAGGTACAGTATGTAAGGATTTTCATAAGGCCTTTGGAAGTCAAGTGGTCAGTACCAGGTCAGGCCTACTCTCTTATGTCCCATGCTCATTCTCAGAACCCTGAAGCCATGTCAACACAAACACACACACACACCCCTCCCAAAAGGCCACTTCTAATTGAACCCAAACCTTCTGGTCTGTAGAAAGCATGCCAACCACATGACTACAGTGGTTTGTGTCAGGGAAACCAATCTGTACTTGCTGATGTCTTCAATCAGAGAGACCGGTTTGTACTTGCTGATGTCATAATTCAAGTAATTGTCTCTGCTATTACTTATTTCATGTCCTGTCCTGTCCCCAATAAAAATAATAGCTAGCACATGAACAGTTGAAGGTCAATGTCTGTAGCATCCATTGATCCAGCTGTTTGCCTTGACTGTTTGGGTGTCTTAGTTTGCTCCTGACATGCTTTATTATAAATTTGATTTTTTTTCCTGCAATGTCTTTTTGTGGCATCTCTTTCCATGTATTTTAAACAGAACAAATAAATATGATACCTCCAAGCCTTGCTTCGTTTCACAGTGTGGATGGAGAGCGTTGCCAGTGGATGTGTCTTGTTTGGATGCCAATGGGTGTAGAATGTCCTGTTTGATTGCCACAGGGTGTAGAATGTCCTGTTTGATTGCCACAGGGTGTATAATGTCCTGTTTGATTGCCACAGGGTGTAGAATGTCCTGTTTGATTGCCACAGGGTGTAGAATGTCCTGTTTGATTGCCACAGGGTGTAGAATGTCCTGTTTGATTGCCACAGGGTGTAGAATGTCCTTTTTGATTGCCACGTGGTGTAGAATGTCCTGTTTGATTGCCACAGGGTGTAGAATGTCCTGTTTGATTGCCACAGTGTGTAGAATATCCTGTTTGATTGCCACAGGGTGTAGAATGTCCTTTTTGATTGCCACAGGGTGTAGAATGTCCTGTTTGATTGCCACAGGGTGTAGAATGTCCTGTTTGATTGCCACAGGGTGTAGAATGTCCTGTTTGATTGCCACAGGGTGTAGAATGTCCTGTTTGATTGCCACAGGGTGTGGACTATCTTATTTGGTTGTCATTAGGTGTAGAAGATCGTGTTTGCTTGACCGTGGGTGTAGAATGTTTCGTTTGATTGCCACAGGGTGTAGAATGTCCTGTTTGATTGCCACAGGGTGTAGAAGGTCCTGTTTGATTGCCACAGGGTGTAGAATGTCCTGTTTGATTGCCACAGGGTGTGGACTATCTTATTTGGTTGTCATTAGGTGTAGAAGATCGTGTTTGCTTGACCGTGGGTGTAGAATGTTTCGTTTGATTGCCAGTGGACATGGAATGTCTTGTTTTGGTTGGGAGATGTAGTCAAGAAGTTACTGGGTCGATGAGGTTTCTGTCCAACAAGAAAAAGGCAGTGGGACATCAAGAGCTGGATCCTTGCTAAATAAACCATTTATGTCAGAGCTGGATCCCTTGCTACATAAACCATTTATGTCAGAGCTGGATCCCTTGCTACATAAACCCTTTATGTCAGAGCTGGATCCCTTGCTACATAAACCTTTCATGTAAGAGCTGGATCCCTTGCTACATAAACCTTTCATGTAAGAGCTGGATCCCATTCTACATAAACCCTTTATGTAAGAGCTGGATCCCTTGCTACATAAACCTTTCATGTCAGAGCTGGATCCCATTCTACATAAACCCTTTATGTAAGAGCTGGATCCCTTGCTACATAAACCTTTCATGTCAGAGCTGGATCCCATTCTACATAAACCCTTCATATCAGAGCTGGATCCCATTCTACATAAACCCTTCATGTCAGAGCTGGATCCCTTGCTACATAAACCTTTCATGTCAGAGCTGGATCCCTTGCTAAATAAACCTTTCATGTCAGAGCTGGATCCCTTGCTAAATAAACCTTTCATGTCAGAGCTGGATCCCTTGCTAAATAAACCCTTTATGTCTGTGTTAGAGCTAGTCTCTGAGTGCCTGTTCACTATCAATAACTACTAATGCTTCCATTAAAAGAAGCTTGTTTTGGGGTGGTCTGTCTAGTGAAGCAAGTTGCCAAGTTACTCTAAATAGTGCAGCAAGTTCAACGAATATGAAATAACACAACATTAACGACAAAGACACATCAAGATTGCGAACTTGGCACACTTCTGAGCAGATCCGAAAGAAATCTTCAAGAAACGAGAAAAGACTCAACAGTTTCCCATTTGCAGTGCCTTCAACAATAATGGCTGGAGAAAGTAACCAGCTCAGATGTCGTGCAACGTTCTAGGCTTCCGTCCGTCGTGTCAACACTTTGGAGTCGAAGGTCAAGGTGGCTGGGACATGTAAGAAGGGACAACAATCCAGCAAATAGTGTATGGAGATGTTTTAGAAAAGATGAGGTATATCAGAAGGCCAAAACTGAAATGGTGTCATTAAACTTAGTGAATTTTCCATTAGTGGAAAAAGCTGGTAGATGATCATAGTACACGGAGAAGGTATGTCATAAGAAAAGGCATAACATCTGAAATGGAATAATGTCAAATTAAGAAGAGAAAAAAGTGAGACCCCTGGACATAAAACAGACTTGCTCATTCTGCAGCCTGACCAGTATTGGCAAGATCGACTACGTGAGAAGCTGTTTAGCAAAGCATTGCTGGGTATTCACTCTTGATCTCTGACATCAACTGTCAGTACAAAGTTGTCTGATATAAAAGGCAGTGATGTGGTTGCCGCTTCACATCTATAATAGACAACTCGACATTGTGGCCTGGCACATGTATTCTGTGGGAAATTGAAACAGCACAAAGAAAGATATTACATTGTAAATTAAAGATAAACTAAGCAAAGAAATTGAAAAAAGAATGTTATCTGTAAACTCGCGTTGTCCAGATGCAGACATTTCCTGGAAGAGCCAACCATGAGATGGACTGGAGGCTAAACATGGAATATCTATGACTGGCTGACTGATGAATTGTTATTATCATTATCATTCCTTCGTTTTATAATTAATTCAGAATATAATCTTTTACTTTTCTAGGTTTTATTTTGTTTTATGTTTCATGCAGGCCTAACATTTGACATAACAGAGTTATTTTGTGTATCAGCGCAAAGCTGCAACCATTGTCTGAGCCCATCTTGTATCTCCTATATGGGCAGCACGTCTAAGCCTGTTCCCATCTTATAGAGAAAGCACAGTTTGACACATTCCATTGGGTGGCATCTATGGTCTAGTATAATGTAACCTTGAAGACCTAATCCAGGGACAAACTGTCGTCGTTCTGGGCTAGTTAATTGACAGCTGGCAACGATAGGTTGATCACATTTTGTTGTCAAAACAGCAGTATCAAGGGATGCGAATCAGCGCAACAAAGATGCTTTGTTTTGTTGTTAGAGCCACAGATGTTAGCTTTTAGGACAGTGAGGTATTCTGGGATTTATATCAAGTCAGGTCTAGACGTGATTTATGGTTAGTCCAAGGCCCCGGTATCACTGTAAACGAATTAAAATGCATAACTGCTCAAGCGCCGTGCCAGTGGAATCATCCGAATTAACATATCATCTCATTGAAGGATCCGAACAAAGAAAAAGACAGTTGCAGTCCCCATCATAGCAGCTACAGCACACGCCAAAAGAAATAAGGCCAAGCGGCACCAAAGGTGAACTCAGCTGAATTGTCCTTCTGCATGTGATATCGTCATTCATCGTAAGCAATCGTAATATCGAAACACGATCCGGATGAAACATACAGCACTTGGTAGACGTGTATTATTATTTGGCATTCAGCTCGACCGTTCGACTTGGGCAAGCATTGGTAATCAGCGGCAGATAACCATAGGTCTGCCTTAGGATCAGAAATTAAAAACGGGCTAGAAATAATTTACGCTATTGAATACATAAAAGAAACAGCAGATAAATGTTTTAGCCACGTGATAAGACCGAAAGACCACAACACAAGAGCCTTCAATAAATGTTGCGAGAATCAGACTCAATAGCTGACCACGAAAAAGAAGGATTGGTGGAATATTAGAAACATTAGGAAACATAACAGCAGGAGAGGCCAATAGAAGAGCAAAAGGTGGATTGATGGAATATTAGAAACACTAGGGAACATAACAGCAGGAGAGGCTAATAGAAGAGCAAAAGATGGATTGATGGAATATTGAAACATTAGGGAACATAACAGCAGAAGAGGCCAACAGAAAATCAAAAGACCACAAATTATATTTTCTTTCGCTGAAAGGAAATGAGGAAGGCAAGAAAACGGTCGCACTTGAGGCACAACTGTTCATCCCGGCTTCATAGTTGTTGGGCTCTCTATCTTTCTTTCACTCACTCTCTTTCTCTACCCCCCTCCCCCTCTCTCACTATCTCTCTCTAACTCCACCCTTCTGACCTCTCCCTATGAACAACACAAATCATGAATGCAATCCTCTCTACATTATTCACGGCTGTCCTCCTTGTTCTCGTGACAATATGTTAACACAACAAACAAAGCTGTTAGGCCATTTGACTGTCACATTTAGAAACACGTCACAAAGATACGGGTGCATCAAAAAGCAACACACGTGCACGGAGATGCATCATTTCTGTTAGTAGATTACAGTTCACGGTACCGGAATTAAAGGAAGTACACTGCCCCAGATAGATTTAGTGAAGGTGGTGCAAGGCTCCAGATAGATCTAGTGAAGGTGGTGCAAGGCTCCAGATAGATTTAGTGAATGTGGCACAAGGCTCCAGATAGATTTAGTGAATGTGGCACAAGGCTCCAGATAGATTTAGTGAAGGTGGTGCAAGGCTCCAGATAGATCTAGTGAAGGTGGTGCAAGGCTCCAGATAGATCTAGTGAAGGTGATGCAAGGCTCCATATAGATTTAGTGAATGTGGCACAAGGCTCCAGATAGATTTAGTGAAGGTGGTGCAAGGCTCCAGATAGATCTAGTGAAGGTGGTGCAAGGCTCCAGATAGATTTAGTGAATGTGGCACAAGGCTCCAGATAGATTTAGTGAAGGTGGTACAAGGCTCCAGATAGATTTAGTGAAGGTGGTACAAGGCTCCAGATAGATTTAGTGAAGGTGGTACAAGGCTCCAGATAGATTTAGTGAAGGTAGTACAAGGCTCCTGATAGATTTAGTTTAGTTGGTACAAGGCCCTAGATAGATTTAGTGAAGATGGTACAAGACCCTAGATAGATTTTGTGAAGATGGTACAAGGCCCTAGATAGATTTTGTGAAAGTGGTACAAGGCCTAAGATATATTTAGTGAAGATGGTACACGGCCCTAGATAGATTTTGTGAAAGTGGTACAAGGCCCTAGATAGATTTAGTGAAGGTGTTACAAGGCCCTAGATAGATTTAGTGAATGTGGTAAAAGGCCCTAGACAGATTTCGTGATTGTTGTACAAGGCCCTAGATAGATTTAGTTTAGTTGGTACAAGGCCCTAGATAGATTTAGTTTAGTTGGTACAAGACCCTAGATAGATTTCGTGAAGGTGGTACAAGGCCCTAGATAGATTTAGAGAAGATGGTACAAGGCCCTAGATAGATTTTGTGAAAGTGGTACAAGGCCCTAGATAGATTTAGTGAATGTGGTAAAATGGCCCTAGATATATTTAGTGAAGGTGGTACAAGGCTCCTGATAGATTTAGTGAAGTTGGTACAAGGCTCCAGATAGATTTAGTGAATGTGGTAAAAGGCCCTAGATATATTTAGTGAAGTTGGTACAAGGCTCCAGATATATTTAGTGAAGTTGGTACAAGGCTCCAGATATATTTATTGAAGGTGGTACAAGGCTCCAGATAGATTTATTGAATGTGGTACAAGGCTCGTAATAGATTTAGTTAAGTTGGTACAAGGCTCCTGATAGATTTAATGAATGTGGTACAAGGCCCTTGATAGATTTAGTGAAAGTGGTACAAGGCCCTAGATTTATTTAGTGAATGTGGTACAAGGCTCCTGATAGATTTAGTGAAGGTGGTACAAGGCTCCTGATATAATTAATGAAGTTGGTACAAGGCTCCTGATATAATTAATGAAGTTGGTACAAGGCTTATGATATATTTAGTGAAGGTGGTACAAGGCTCTATATATATTTAATGAAGGTTTTTTTTTTAATAACTGTGTAACATTCGCCAATAGCGGACACGGTTCTCTTCTGACAGTCACGATCTTGGCCTGCCAGTCCATGTGTTATCTTCTGTCTGTTGCAACAACTCACAACGTCACTTCAAAACTTTCATAAATAAAGTTCCGATAAACATCGTGTTTTGTCTCCCAGGGACGTGGGACACATGAACAGAAAGATGACATTGACCACGGTCGCACACAAACTTGATTCAAGCTATTTATCTAATAAATCAACATTCATGCGCCCATATTGTTGTTGCCTGGCAATGAATCATAAATTAATTCATTGATAAAGAAATCTAAATCTGCTAACAAGCGTTCCACTCCTTGTTATATATATATATATATATATATATATATATATATATATATATATATATATATATAACGACCCCCGCAAATTGTATATTTCGAATTGGACCCCACAGACTAAAAACCGTCCTATCACAGTTCACATGGTGTGACTCACTACTCGTCATCCTCTTCACCCTCGCCAGCCAGCCAATCGATGGGTTGCCTCCCGACTCCGCCTGCTGTATTGCCTCAAATCACTAGCGCGCCTTGGTCGCTGCAGTATTTCCGCCATCGAATTTTCTTTACTTCTCTCCCTGGATGAATTCATAGCCGAGCAGGGAGACTGCGCGCGTGTTGGTTTATAAGTGCGTTCCAGGACACACCGGCGCATTTAACGACCTGCTTGGTATGTGGTAGACACCGTTGCCTGCAGTGGTTACGTTTCAACTGTTGTGATTGTGCGTGCTCATCGTGGTGTGTACATCAACAACACGTGTAGTCAGGCTCTCGGAGGTCTCATGTAAGTACTATGTTGTTATCACGTTGTGTTATCACGTTGTGTTCTCTGTTGGTTATTTACGAATGTAGCGTCCTAAATTATATTTTTACGGAGTAACTTCCCCTTGTACTTTATTCAGTCTGTAATGAGAAGACTCCTGGTTTGGAGTTAGGAAAAGCCTAATCTTAACCCTAAAACTAAGCCTAAACCTTGGCACAAATATAATGAAATGCACCAAGACTAGCGTTGGTGTGTAGACGATATTTGCAGATTCACTTGAGGTGCAATGTTTGGTCTAAACATTTTGTAAATAACAGATGTGTTTTCTGAGAAACGAAAGTATTCGGTGCTGGAGAAGTCTCATCTTTCTAAGTTCTCATTTCCTGGCATCTTCCCCTCTTGTCAACATCCCCATTCTGTCTGAGCTCATTAAACTGCCCATCCCCCTTATGCTCATTTGCTCCTTCTCTCCTATATTGGCTGCCCTTGACACGTTTCACGATAGACGTGACGTTCAATATCTGTGTCAATGTTAGGGCTTTGATGGTCTATGTCCTGGAGTACATCTGTGTCAATGTTAGGGCTTTGATGGTTTATGTCCTGGAGTACATCTGTGTCAATGTTAGGGCTTTGATGGTTTATGTTTATGTCCTGGAGTACATCTGTGTCAATGTTAGGGCTTTGATGGTTTATGTCCTGGAGTACATCTGTGTCAATGTTAGGGCTTTGATGGTTTATGTCCTGGAGTACATCTGTGTCAATGTTAGGGCTTTGATGGTCTATGTCCTGGAGTACATCTGTGTCAATGTTAGGGCTTTGATGGTCTATGTCCTGGAGTACATCTGTGTCAATGTTAGGGCTTTGATGGTTTATGTCCTGGAGTCCATGCATTGCGGCTGAAGTCATCTTGATCGTGGTTGCCATTAACACGCCATTTTCTCATATCGTTATTAGGAGGCGAAGGCGCACCTCACCGCAACACAGCTGGAAGTTGTCAGCGATCCACAGCTGATGGCTTGCGCTTGGATCGAAGGGCGGATGCCGAAGAGGTGTGCTCCTTTAGTCATCGGGCGGACGCAAGCAAGCAATATCGTTATTATCATTTATCATATCAATAAATGTGGAAGAGACAAAGAGGAAGACCAACATATTTTTGGAGAAGATGGAAGCAGAGATGAAGATGATGGGGAAAACATGGAATGATCTTCAAAGAATGGCGAACAGAAAGGCCTGGGAAGTGTTTGTTGATGACCTATGCTCCAGAGGGAGTTGAAATTGTTTGTTGACGACCTATGCTCCGGAGGGAGTTGAAAGTGTTTGTTGAAGACCTATGCTCCACAGGGAGTTGAAAGGATTTGTTGATGACCTATACTCCACAGGGAGTTGAAGGTGTTTGTTGACGACCTATGCTCAACACGGAGTTGAAAGTGTTTGTTGACGACCTATGCTCAACATGGAGTTGAAAGTGTTTGTTGAAGACCTATGCTCCACAGGGAGTTGAAAGTGTTTGTTGAAGACCTATGCTCCACAGGGAGTTGAAAGGTAGAAGAAGAAATCACTAATGCTAAATTACTGGGGCGATGTCAACGTGACCAAATTGCATCCATGAGCAGGTGAATGATTATGACGTCAGACATGTCCCTGGCTCTGGAACCGTCAATGAGCTCTTCTCGGAGTTAATGCTGCTCAGTAGCGCCCCTACGTGACGTCATCGGGGACTCTATGCATCTGGTTTGGGATGGGGGAATTCATACCTCCCACGTTATACAGTTCTGGGCATTTCAACAAGTTCCGGGAATTTCATGGTCATTTTACCACGTTCTGGGAATTTCATGGTCATTTTACCACGTTCTGGGAATTTCATGGTCATTTTACCAAGTTCTGAGAATTTCATGGTCATTTTACCAAGTTCTGAGAATTTCATGGTCATTTTACCAAGTTCTGGGAATTTCATGGTCATTTTACCAAGTTCTGAGAATTTCATGGTCATTTTACCAAGTTCTGGGAATTTCATGGTCATTTTACCAAGTTCTGAGAATTTCATGGTCATTTTACCAAGTTCTGGGAATTTCATGGTCATTTTACCAAGTTCTGAGAATTTCATGGTCATTTTACCAAGTTCTGGGAATTTCATGGTCATTTTACCAAGTTCTGAGAATTTCATGGTCATTTTACCAAGTTCTGGGAATTTCATGGTCATTTTACCAAGTTCTGGGAATGTCATGGTCATTTCATCAAGTTCTGTGCTTTTCATCAAGTTATGGGCACTCGCCTATACTAGCTTAGATAAATGACTGCCTTATTTCTTTTATTTTGTTGTTTATTATGGTTGTTGTTGCCTTCTTCTTAAGAGACACGACCCCACAACCTCAGATAGGTTGTCCCAGTTATATTAGAACCTAGATACCACAATCATTGTCATGGGAACTACATTTGTATTAGTTGTGATGGTGGCACGCTTTGTAGGTACTGGACACACTAGATTCGCTACATTTGGGCAGTGGCCGAATCGATAACTTGTCGGGCCCCAAACCAGGAGAGTGTGGGTTCATATCGTGTAGGGTCAAACGATTTTTCTGTCAGTGGTGAAATAAAAACTCAGATCCGAACACCTAAAGTACACCGGACAAGCGGCCTTTATTCTCCGGCCCTATGTCTCCACGGCAGACCACAGTGATGGGAAAATGTCTTAAAGATTGTTGTTATTTTTCTTTAGGTTGCTTAGTTTGCCGTGTACTGTAACGCATAATCTCTCGTGGCAAGGCGCCCTGTCGAGTAGTACGGGTTCGATACAGCCTCGTCTCTTTTTCTTTGTTGTTTTTTTTTTTGTCTTGAATATTTGTTATTCCCCCCCCCCCAGTGTTGTAAACATAGCTCTTCCTCTAAAATAATTCGTTTTTCTTTCACCCCTGTTCTCCTTTTTCTTTCCATCAGCATTTGTCTATCAGGGTCGACGGGAGATATTATTTGCGGTCGTTATGCTCGTCTGTTGGCCTCGGCTGCTGATATGTTTCCTAGTGTTTCTAATATTCCATCCATCTTATTCGTGGTCGACCCTTGAGTCTGGTGTTCTCACAACGTTTATTGAAGCCTCGTTGTGTTGTGTTTTGATCTTTCTGCCCTATCACGTGGCCAAACCATTTTATCTGTTGTTTCTTTATATATTCTATGGCGGGGGTTATTTTTAACATTTTTCTCAGTTCTTCATCTTTCCTGTGAATGTGCACAAAACACTTCCCTATACAGAGATAGATAAACGTGTTTTACTCTACGTGTCTATGAGTGTACGTGTCGCAAACCAAATCTAGACACTTGTTTTACTATAGTGTCTATAAGTGTAAATGTTTGTCATGTCGCCCCCAAGAAACCTGGGATGGACGTAAAAAACACACCCACTTTTAAGAAAAAAATCTGCCGGTGAGTCAATTGTCCAGGCTGTTCTTTTCCTATAGCGACTTTTGTTTACATTCCCCGCCACTGAAATGTTTGCGTGACGTGGAGGGGCGGCGCGGTGTTGGCTCAGTTCAAACAAGGACACGAGGAGGGAAGGAGGGATATTGTGGTTGGGGGGAGGGGGGGGAGTGGTGTAGAGATAAGTAGACCGGCAGTGAAACTGTTTGGATGAATCCCAGGTCTATTCTTGTTGAATAATTTAGCAGGTGAGCTATTCCTGAATGTGGGAGGCGGCTTTCTCGCCTCGTTCATTGTCGGTTTCATACTGACTTTACTGTTGAAGTTTTGGAGGAGATCTGTTGATCTATTAAAAATAATGTTGTAACCTACTTTAGTGTTTTAGATGAGCAACATTTAGCGCTAGTGACAACTGTTTTAGATGATCAACATTTAATGCTAGTGACAACTGTTTTAGATGAGCAACATTTAATGCTAGTGACAACTGTTTTAGATGAGCAACATTTAGCGCTAGTGACAACTGTTTTAGTTGAGCAACATTTAGCGCTAGTGACAACTGTTTTAGATGAACAACATTTAGCGCTAGTGGCAACTGTTTTAGATGAGCAACATTTAGCGCTAGTGACAACTGTTTTAGACGAGCAACATTTAGCGCTAGTGACAACTGTTTTAGACGAGCAACATTTAGCGCTAGTGACAACTGTTTTAGATAAGCAACATTTAATGCTAGTGACAACTGTTTTAGATGATCAACATTTAATGCTAGTGACAACTGTTTTAGATGATCAACATTTAATGCTCGTGACAACTGTTTTAGATGAGCAACATTTAATGCTAGTGACAACTGTTTTAGATGAGCAACATTTAATGCTAGTGACAACTGTTTTAGATCAGCAACATTTCACGCTAGTGACAACTGTTTTAGATGCCCCGTTGATCTCCATACGATTTAATCGTGCTGTCGATGCCTTTGCTATAGCAACGTGTTCACGATGCCTTTGCTATAGCAACGTGTTCACGATGCCTTTGCTATAGCGACGTGTTAACGATGCCTTTGCTATAGCGACGTGCTGTCGATGACTGGCTATAGCGACGTGTTGACGATGCCTTGCTACAGCAACGGGTTCACGATGCCTTGCTATTGCGACGTGCTGTCGATGACTGGCTATAGCGATGTGTTGACGATGCCTTGCTACAGCAACGTGTTCACGATGCCTTGCTATAGCAACGTGTTCACGATGCCTTGCTATAGCGACGTGTTGACGATGCTTTGCTATAGCGACGTGTTGACGATGCCTTGCTATAGCGACGTGTTGACGATGCTTTGCTATTAGCGACGTGTTGACGATGCTTTGCTATTAGCGACGTGTTGACGATGCCTTGCTATAGCAACGTGTTGACGATGCCTTGCTATAGCGACGTGTTGACGATGCTTTGCTATTAGCGACGTGTTGACGATGCTTTGCTATTAGCGACGTGTTGACGATGCCTTGCTATAGCAACGTGTTGACGATGCCTTGCTATAGCGACGTGTTGACGATGCTTTGCTATTAGCGACGTGTTGACGATGCCTTGCTACAGCAACGTGTTCACGACGCCTTGCTATAGCAACGTGTTCACGATGCCTTGCTATAGCGACGTGTTGACGATGCCTTGCTACAGCAACGTGTTCACGATGCCTTGCTATAGCGACGTGTTCACGATGCCTTGCTATAGCGACGTGTTCACGATGCCTTGCTATAGCGATGTGTTGACGATGCCTTGCTACAGCAACGTGTTCACGATGCCTTGCTATAGCAACGTGTTGACGATGCCTTGCTATAGCGACGTGTTCACGATGCCTTGCTATAGCGACGTGTTCACGATGCCTTGCTACAGCAACGTGTTCACGATGCCTTGCTATAGCGACGTGTTGACGATGCCTTGCTACAGCAACGTGTTCACGATGCCTTGCTATAGCGACGTGTTCACGATGCCTTGCTATAGCAACGTGTTGACGATGCCTTGCTACAGCAACGTGTTCACGATGCCTTCCTATAGCGACGTGTTCACGATGCCTTGCTACAGCAACGTGTTCACGATGCCTTGCTATAGCGACGTGTTCACGATGCCTTGCTACAGCAACGTGTTCACGATGCCTTGCTATACCAACGTGTTCACGATGCCTTGCTATAGCAACGTGTTGACGATGCCTTGCTATAGCGACGTGTTGACGATGCCTTGCTACAGCAACGTGTTCACGATGCCCTGCTACAGCAACGTGTTGACGATGCCTTGCTATAGCGACGTGTTCACGATGCCTTGCTACAGCGACGTGTTCACGATGCCTTGCTATAGCGACGTGTTCACGATGCCTTGCTATAGCGACGTGTTCACGATGCCTTGCTATAGCGACGTGTTCACGATGCCTTGCTATAGCGACGTGCTATCAATGCCTTGCTATAGCGACGTGCTAGCGACGTGTTGACGATGCCTTGCTATAGCGACGTGTTGACGATGCTTTGCTATTGTCACGTGTTGACGATGCCTTGCTATAGCAACGTGCTATCGATGCATTGCTATAGCGACGTGTTGACGATGCCTTGCTATAGCGACGTGTTCACGATGCCTTGCTATAGCGACGTGTTCACGATGCCTTGCTATAGCAACGTGTTGACGATGCCTTGCTACAGCAACGTGTTCACGATGCCTTGCTATAGCGACGTGTTCACGATGCCTTGCTACAGCAACGTGTTCACGATGCCTTGCTATAGCGACGTGTTGACGATGCCTTGATACAGCAACGTGTTCACGATGCCTTGCTATACCAACGTGTTCACGATGCCTTGCTATAGCAACGTGTTGACGATGCCTTGCTATAGCGACGTGTTGACGATGCCTTGCTACAGCAACGTGTTCACGATGCCCTGCTACAGCAACGTGTTGACGATGCCTTGCTATAGCGACGTGTTCACGATGCCTTGCTACAGCGACGTGTTCACGATGCCTTGCTATAGCGACGTGTTCACGATGCCTTGCTATAGCGACGTGTTCACGATGCCTTGCTATAGCGACGTGTTCACGATGCCTTGCTATAGCGACGTGCTATCGATGCCTTGCTATAGCGACGTGCTAGCGACGTGTTGACGATGCCTTGCTATAGCGACGTGTTGACGATGCTTTGCTATTGTCACGTGTTGACGATGCCTTGCTATAGCGACGTGCTATCGATGCATTGCTATAGCGACGTGTTGACGATGCCTTGCTATAGCGACATGCTATCGATGCCTTGCTATAGCGACGTGCTATCGATGCCTTGCTATAGCGACGTGTTGACGATGCCTTGCTATAGCGACCTGCTATCGATGCCTTGCTATAGCGACGTGTAGACGATGCCTTGCTATAGCGACGTGTTGACGATGCTTTGCTATAGCGACGTGTTGACGATGCCTTGCTATAGCGACGTGTTGACGATGCCTTGCTATAGTGACGTGTTGACGATGCCTTGCTATAGCGACGTTGACGATGCCTTGCTATATAGCGATATAGCGACGTGTTGACGATGCCTTGATATAGCAACGTGTTCACGATGCCTTGCTATAGCAACGTGTTCACGATGCCTTGATATAGCAACGTGTTGACGATGCTTTGCTATAGCGACGTGTTTGACGATGCCTTGCTACAGCAACGTGTTCACGATGCCTTGCTATAGCGACGTGTTGACGATGCCTTGCTATAGCGACGTGTTCACGATGCCTTGCTATAGCGATGTGTTCACGATGCCTTGCTACAGCAACGTGTTCACGATGCCTTGCTATAGCGTGTTGACGATGCCTTGCTATAGCGATGTGTTCACGATGCCTTGCTATAGCGACGTGTTCACGATGCCTTGCTACAGCAACGTGTTCACGATGCCTTGCTATAGCGACGTGTTGACGATGCCTTGCTACAGCAACGTGTTCACGATGCCTTGCTATAGCGACGTGTTCACGATGCCTTGCTATAGCAACGTGTTGACGATGCTTTGCTATAGCGACGTGTTGACGATGCCTTGCTACAGCAACGTGTTCACGATGCCTTGCTATAGCAACGTGTTCACGATGCCTTGCTATAGCAACGTGTTCACGATGCCTTGCTATAGCAACGTGTTGACGATGCCTTGCTATAGCGACGTGTTGACGATGCCTTGCTACAGCAACGTGTTCACGATGCCTTGCTACAGCAACGTGTTGACGATGCCTTGCTATAGCGACGTGTTCACGATGCCTTGCTTGCTACAGCGACGTGTTCACGATGCCTTGCTATAGCGACGTGTTCACGATGCCTTGCTATAGCGACGTGTTCACGATGCCTTGCTATAGCGACGTGCTATCGATGCCTTGCTATAGCGACGTGCTGGCGACGTGTTGACGATGCCTTGCTATAGCGACGTGTTGACGATGCTTTGCTATTGTCACGTGTTGACGATGCCTTGCTATAGCGACGTGCTATCGATGCATTGCTATAGCGACGTGTTGACGATGCTTTGCTATAGCGACGTGCTATCGATGTCTTGTTATAGCGACGTGATATCGATGCCTTGCTATAGCGACGTGTTGACGATGCCTTGCTATAGCGACCTGCTATCGATGCCTTGCTATAGCGACGTGTAGACGATGCCTTGCTATAGCGACGTGTTGACGATGCTTTGCTATAGCGACGTGTTGACGATGCCTTGCTATAGCGACGTGTTGACGATGCCTTGCTATAGTGACGTGTTGACGATGCCTTGCTATAGCGACGTTGATGATGCCTTGATATAGCAACGTGTTGACGATGCCTTGATATAGCAACGTGTTCACGATGCCTTGCTATAGCAACGTGTTCACGATGCCTTGATATAGCAACGTGTTGACGATGCTTTGCTATAGCGACGTGTTGACGATGCTTTGCTATAGCGACGTGTTCACGATGCCTTGCTATAGCGACGTGTTCACGATGCCTTGCTATAGCGACGTGTTGACGATGCTTTGCTATTGTCACGTGTTGACGATGCCTTGCTATAGCAACGTGTTGACGATGCTTTGCTATAGCGACGTGTTGACGATGCTTTGCTATAGCGACGTGTTGACGATGCCTTGCTATAGCGACGTGTAGACGATGCCTTGACATAGCAACGTGTTGACGATGCCTTGCTATAGCGACGTGTTGACGGTGCCTTGCTATAGCGACGTGTTGACGATGCTTTGCTATAGCGACGTGTTGACGATGCCTTGATATAGCGACGTGTTCACGATGCCTTGATATAGCAACGTGTTCACGATGCCTTGCTATAGCGACGTGTTGACGGTGCCTTGCTATAGCGACGTGTTGACGGTGCCTTGCTATAGCGACGTGTTGACATAGCCTTGATATAGCAAAGTGTTCACGATGCCTTGCTATAGCGAAGTGTTGACGGTGCCTTGCTATAGCGACGTGTTCACGTTGCCTTGCTATAGCGACGTGTTGACGATGCCTTGCTACAGCAACGTGTTCACGATGCCTTGCTATAGCGACGTGTTGACGATGCCTTGCTATAGCGACGTGTTCACGATGCCTTGCTATAGCGATGTGTTCACGATGCCTTGCTACAGCAACGTGTTCACGATGCCTTGCTATAGCAACGTGTTGACGATGCCTTGCTATAGCGATGTGTTCACGATGCCTTGCTATAGCGACGTGTTCACGATGCCTTGCTACAGCAACGTGTTCACGATGCCTTGCTATAGCGACGTGTTGACGATGCCTTGCTACAGCAACGTGTTCACGATGCCTTGCTATAGCGACGTGTTCACGATGCCTTGCTATAGCAACGTGTTGACGATGCCTTGCTACAGCAACGTGTTCACGATGCCTTGCTATAGCGACGTGTTGACGATGCCTTGCTACAGCAACGTGTTCACGATGCCTTGCTATAGCAACGTGTTCACGATGCCTTGCTATAGCAACGTGTTGACGATGCCTTGCTATAGCGACGTGTTGACGATGCCTTGCTACAGCAACGTGTTCACGATGCCTTGCTACAGCAACGTGTTGACGATGCCTTGCTATAGCGACGTGTTCACGATGCCTTGCTACAGCGACGTGTTCACGATGCCTTGCTATAGCGACGTGTTCACGATGCCTTGCTATAGCGACGTGTTCACGATGCCTTGCTATAGCGACGTGCTATCGATGCCTTGCTATAGCGACGTGCTAGCGACGTGTTGACGATGCCTTGCTATAGCGACGTGTTGACGATGCTTTGCTATTGTCACGTGTTGACGATGCCTTGCTATAGCGACGTGCTATCGATGCCTTGCTATAGCGACGTGTTGACGATGCCTTGCTATAGCGACGTGCTATCGATGCCTTGCTATAGCGACGTGCTAGCGACGTGTTGACGATGCCTTGCTATAGCGACGTGTTGACGATGCTTTGCTATTGTCACGTGTTGACGATGCCTTGCTATAGCGACGTGCTATCGATGCATTGCTATAGCGACGTGTTGACGATGCCTTGCTATAGCGACATGCTATCGATGCCTTGCTATAGCGACGTGCTATCGATGCCTTGCTATAGCGACGTGTTGACGATGCCTTGCTATAGCGACCTATTATCGATGCCTTGCTATAGCGACGTGTAGACGATGCCTTGCTATAGCGACGTGTTGACGATGCTTTGCTATAGCGACGTGTTGACGATGCCTTGCTATAGCGACGTGTTGACGATGCCTTGCTATAGTGACGTGTTGACGATGCCTTGCTATAGCGACGTTGACGATGCCTTGATATAGCGACGTGTTGACGATGCCTTGATATAGCAACGTGTTCACGATGCCTTGCTATAGCAACGTGTTCACGATGCCTTGATATAGCAACGTGTTGACGATGCTTTGCTATAGCGACGTGTTGACGATGCTTTGCTATAGCGACGTGTTCACGATGCCTTGCTATAGCGACGTGTTCACGATGCCTTGCTATAGCGACGTGTTGACGATGCTTTGCTATTGTCACGTGTTGACGATGCCTTGCTATAGCAACGTGTTCACGATGCCTTGCTATAGCGACGTGTTGACGGTGCCTTGCTATAGCGACGTGTTGACGGTGCCTTGCTATAGCGACGTGTTGACGATGCTTTGCTATAGCGACGTGTTGACGATGCCTTGATATAGCGACGTGTTCACGATGCCTTGATATAGCAACGTGTTCACGATGCCTTGCTATAGCGAAGTGTTGACGGTGCCTTGCTATAGCGACGTGTTGACGGTGCCTTGCTATAGCGACGTGTTGACAGTGCCTTGCTATAGCGACGTGTTCACGTTGCCTTGCTATAGCGACGTGTTGACGATGCCTTGCTACAGCAACGTGTTCACGATGCCTTGCTATAGCGACGTGTTGACGATGCCTTGCTATAGCGACGTGTTCACGATGCCTTGCTATAGCGATGTGTTCACGATGCCTTGCTACAGCAACGTGTTCACGATGCCTTGCTATAGCGTGTTGACGATGCCTTGCTATAGCGATGTGTTCACGATGCCTTGCTATAGCGACGTGTTCACGATGCCTTGCTACAGCAACGTGTTCACGATGCCTTGCTATAGCGACGTGTTGACGATGCCTTGCTACAGCAACGTGTTCACGATGCCTTGCTATAGCGACGTGTTCACGATGCCTTGCTATAGCAACGTGTTGACGATGCCTTGCTACAGCAACGTGTTCACGATGCCTTGCTATAGCGACGTGTTGACGATGCCTTGCTACAGCAACGTGTTCACGATGCCTTGCTATAGCAACGTGTTCACGATGCCTTGCTATAGCAACGTGTTGACGATGCCTTGCTATAGCAACGTGTTGACGATGCCTTGCTATAGCGACGTGTTGACGATGCCTTGCTACAGCAACGTGTTCACGATGCCTTGCTACAGCAACGTGTTGACGATGCCTTGCTATAGCGACGTGTTCACGATGCCTTGCTACAGCGACGTGTTCACGATGCCTTGCTATAGCGACGTGTTCACGATGCCTTGCTATAGCGACGTGTTCACGATGCCTTGCTATAGCGACGTGCTATCGATGCCTTGCTATAGCGACGTGCTAGCGACGTGTTGACGATGCCTTGCTATAGCGACGTGTTGACGATGCTTTGCTATTGTCACGTGTTGACGATGCCTTGCTATAGCGACGTGCTATCGATGCCTTGCTATAGCGACGTGTTGACGATGCCTTGCTATAGCGACGTGCTATCGATGCCTTGTTATAGCGACGTGATATCGATGCCTTGCTATAGCGACGTGTTGACGATGCCTTGCTATAGCGACCTGCTATCGATGCCTTGCTATAGCGACGTGTAGACGATGCCTTGCTATAGCGACGTGTTGACGATGCTTTGCTATAGCGACGTGTTGACGATGCCTTGCTATAGCGACGTGTTGACGATGCCTTGCTATAGTGACGTGTTGACGATGCCTTGCTATAGCGACGTTGATGATGCCTTGATATAGCGACGTGTTGACGATGCCTTGATATAGCAACGTGTTCACGATGCCTTGCTATAGCAACGTGTTCACGATGCCTTGATATAGCAACGTGTTGACGATGCTTTGCTATAGCGACGTGTTGACGATGCTTTGCTATAGCGACGTGTTCACGATGCCTTGCTATAGCGACGTGTTCACGATGCCTTGCTATAGCGACGTGTTGACGATGCTTTGCTATTGTCACGTGTTGACGATGCCTTGCTATAGCAACGTGTTGACGATGCTTTGCTATAGCGACGTGTTGACGATGCTTTGCTATAGCGACGTGTTGACGATGCCTTGCTATAGCGACGTGTAGACGATGCCTTGACATAGCAACGTGTTGACGATGCCTTGCTATAGCGACGTGTTGACGGTGCCTTGCTATAGCGACGTGTTGACGATGCTTTGCTATAGCGACGTGTTGACGATGCCTTGATATAGCGACGTGTTCACGATGCCTTGATATAGCAACGTGTTCACGATGCCTTGCTATAGCGACGTGTTGACGGTGCCTTGCTATAGCGACGTGTTGACGGTGCCTTGCTATAGCGACGTGTTGACATAGCCTTGATATAGCAAAGTGTTCACGATGCCTTGCTATAGCGAAGTGTTGACGGTGCCTTGCTATAGCGACGTGTTCACGTTGCCTTGCTATAGCGACGTGTTGACGATGCCTTGCTACAGCAACGTGTTCACGATGCCTTGCTATAGCGACGTGTTGACGATGCCTTGCTATAGCGACGTGTTGACGATGCCTTGCTATAGCGATGTGTTCACGATGCCTTGCTACAGCAACGTGTTCACGATGCCTTGCTATAGCAACGTGTTGACGATGCCTTGCTATAGCGATGTGTTCACGATGCCTTGCTATAGCGACGTGTTCACGATGCCTTGTTACAGCAACGTGTTCACGATGCCTTGCTATAGCGACGTGTTGACGATGCCTTGCTACAGCAACGTGTTCACGATGCCTTGCTATAGCGACGTGTTCACGATGCCTTGCTATAGCAACGTGTTGACGATGCCTTGCTACAGCAACGTGTTCACGATGCCTTGCTATAGCGACGTGTTGACGATGCCTTGCTACAGCAACGTGTTCACGATGCCTTGCTATAGCAACGTGTTCACGATGCCTTGCTATAGCAACGTGTTGACGATGCCTTGCTATAGCGACGTGTTGACGATGCCTTGCTACAGCAACGTGTTCACGATGCCTTGCTACAGCAACGTGTTGACGATGCCTTGCTATAGCGACGTGTTCACGATGCCTTGCTACAGCGACGTGTTCACGATGCCTTGCTATAGCGACGTGTTCACGATGCCTTGCTATAGCGACGTGTTCACGATGCCTTGCTATAGCGACGTGCTATCGATGCCTTGCTATAGCGACGTGCTAGCGACGTGTTGACGATGCCTTGCTATAGCGACGTGTTGACGATGCTTTGCTATTGTCACGTGTTGACGATGCCTTGCTATAGCGACGTGCTATCGATGCCTTGCTATAGCGACGTGTTGACGATGCCTTGCTATAGCGACGTGCTATCGATGCCTTGCTATAGCGACGTGCTATCGATGCCTTGCTATAGCGACGTGTTGACGATGCCTTGCTATAGCGACCTGCTATCGATGCATTGCTATAGCGACGTGTAGACGATGCCTTGCTATAGCGACGTGTTGACGATGCTTTGCTATAGCGACGTGTTGACGATGCCTTGCTATAGCGACGTGTTGACGATGCCTTGCTATAGTGACGTGTTGACGATGCCTTGCTATAGCGACGTTGACGATGCCTTGATATAGCGACGTGTTGACGATGCCTTGATATAGCAACGTGTTCACGATGCCTTGCTATAGCAACGTGTTCACGATGCCTTGATATAGCAACGTGTTGACGATGCTTTGCTATAGCGACGTGTTGACGATGCTTTGCTATAGCGACGTGTTCACGATGCCTTGCTATAGCGACGTGTTCACGATGCCTTGCTATAGCGACGTGTTGACGATGCTTTGCTATTGTCACGTGTTGACGATGCCTTGCTATAGCAACGTGTTGACGATGCTTTGCTATAGCGACGTGTTGACGATGCTTTGCTATAGCGACGTGTTGACGATGCCTTGCTATAGCGACGTGTAGACGATGCCTTGACATAGCAACGTGTTCACGATGCCTTGCTATAGCGACGTGTTGACGGTGCCTTGCTATAGCGACGTGTTGACGGTGCCTTGCTATAGCGACGTGTTGACGATGCTTTGCTATAGCGACGTGTTGACGATGCCTTGATATAGCGACGTGTTCACGATGCCTTGATATAGCAACGTGTTCACGATGCCTTGCTAAAGCGACGTGTTGACGGTGCCTTGCTATAGCGACGTGTTGACGGTGCCTTGCTATACCGACGTGTTGACAGTGCCTTGATATAGCAAAGTGTTCACGATGCCTTGCTATAGCGACGTGTTGACGGTGCCTTGCTGTTGCGACGTGTTCACGTTGCCTTGCTATAGCGACGTGTTGACGATGCCTTGCTACAGCAACGTGTTCACGATGCCTTGCTATAGCGACGTGTTCACGATGCCTTGCTATAGCGATGTGTTCACGATGCCTTGCTACAGCAACGTGTTCACGATGCCTTGCTATAGCGACGTGTTGACGGTGCCTTGCTATAGCGACGTGTTGACAGTGCCTTGATATAGCAAAGTGTTCACGATGCCTTGCTATAGCGACGTGTTGACGGTGCCTTGCTATAGCGACGTGTTCACGTTGCCTTGCTATAGCGACGTGTTGACGATGCCTTGCTACAGCAACGTGTTCACGATGCCTTGCTATAGCGACGTGTTGACGATGCCTTGCTATAACGACGTGTTCACGATGCCTTGCTATAGCGATGTGTTCACGATGCCTTGCTACAGCAACGTGTTCACGATGCCTTGCTATAGCAACGTGTTGACGATGCCTTGCTATAGCGACGTGTTCACGATGCCTTGCTATAGCGACGTGTTCACGATGCCTTGCTACAGCAACGTGTTCACGATGCCTTGCTATAGCGACGTGTTGACGATGCCTTGCTACAGCAACGTGTTCACGATGCCTGACTATAGCGACGTGTTGACGATGCCTTGCTATAGCGACGTGTTGACGATGACTGACTATAGCGACGTGCTGCCGATGACTGACTATATAATCGTGTTGACGATGACTGACTATAGCGACGTGTTGACGATGACTGACTATAGCAACGTGTTGACGATGACTGACTATAGCGACGTGCTGCCGATGACTGACTATAGCGACGTGTTGACGATGCCTTGCTATAGCGACGTGTTGACGATGACTGACTATAGCGACGTGTTTACGATGACTGACTATAGCAACGTCTTGACGATGACTGACTATAGCGACGTGTTGACGATGACTGACTATAGCGACGTGTTGACGATGACTGACTATAGCGACGTGTTGACGATGACTGACTATAGCGACATGTTGACGATGCCTTGCTATAGCGACGTGTTGTTGATGCCTGACTGTAGCGACGTGTTGACGATGACTGACTATAGCAACGTGTTGACGACGACTGACTATAGCCACGTGTTGACGATGACTGACTATAGCGACGTATTGACGATGACTGACTATAGCGACGTGTTGACGACGACTGACTATAGCGACGTGTTGACGACGACTGACTATAGCGACGTGTTGACAACGACTGACTATAGCGACGTGTTGACAACGACTGACTATAGCGACGTGTTGACGACGACTGACTATAGCGACGTGTTGACAACGACTGACTATAGCGACGTGTTGACGACGACTGACTATAGCGACGTGTTGACGACGACTGACTATAGCGACGTGTTGACAACGACTGACTATAGCGACGTGTTGACGACGACTGACTATAGCGACGTGTTGACGACGACTGACTATAGCGACGTGTTGACGACGACTGACTATAGCGACGTGTTGACAACGACTGACTATAGCGACGTGTTGACGATGACTGACTATAGCGACGTGTTGACGACGACTGACTATAGCGACGTGTTGACAACGACTGACTATAGCGACGTGTTGACGACGACTGACTATAGCGACGTGTTGACAACGACTGACTATAGCGACGTGTTGACGACGACTGACTATAGCGACGTGTTGACAACGACTGACTATAGCGACGTGTTGACGACGACTGACTATAGCGACGTGTTGACGACGACTGACTATAGCGACGTGTTGACGACGACTGACTATAGCGACGTGTTGACGACGACTGACTATAGCGACGTGTTGACGACGACTGACTATAGCGACGTGTTGACGACGACTGACTATAGCGACGTGTTGACGACGACTGACTATAGCGACGTGTTGACGATGACTGACTATAGCGACGTGTTGACGATGACTGACTATAGCGACGTGTTGACAACGACTGACTATAGCGACGTGTTGACGACGACTGACTATAGCGACGTGTTGACGACGACTGACTATAGCGACGTGTTGACGACGACTGACTATAGCGACGTGTTGACGACGACTGACTATAGCGACGTGTTGACAACGACTGACTATAGCGACGTGTTGACGACGACTGACTATAGCGACGTGTTGACAACGACTGACTATAGCGACGTGTTGACGATGACTGACTATAGCGACGTGTTGACAACGACTGACTATAGCGACGTGTTGACGATGACTGACTATAGCGACGTGTTGACAACGACTGACTATAGCGACGTGTTGACGATGACTGACTATAGCGACGTGTTGACAACGACTGACTATAGCGACGTGTTGACGATGACTGACTATAGCGACGTGTTGACGATGACTGACTATAGCGACGTGTTGACAACGACTGCGACGTGTTGATGACTATAGCGACGTGTTGACGACGACTGACTATAGCGACGTGTTGACGACGACTGACTATAGCGACGTGTTGACGACGACTGACTATAGCGACGTGTTGACGACGACTGACTATAGCGACGTGTTGACGACGACTGACTATAGCGACGTGTTGATGATCCTAGATGGTTTGCAAGCGCGAGCTCTGCCGCTGACTAAACGATTTACCCAATGGCCGGCGCAGCTGTGTCCGATCCCACGTGTTGACAAGAATTCCTCGGCTGCCAGATGTCGTGTTCGTTTTGCGTTTTTTTTGTTGAAAGGAAAACATTTGATTGTAGAAGGAATGTTGGCTCCATGTTGCTTGTTTATCATGGCCAGATAAAAGGGGGCCAGAACGGAGAACTAAACGGGTCTGGTCTGCGTATCTTGAGATTAATTAAAAGTAACGCCTGGGGTGCCTCACTAACGTCAGCGGAGGCTAGACACCGGTCTCGAGACAGAGAGGTTGTGAGTTCAAATCCCGGTTGCAGCAATTGGGATTTTTATTTGTGATTTCTCCCTGCGGCAACCACCCTCATCTCAGCAGCGAGACGCGGCTTGAAACATCAATTACTCATCGACGGTAAAAAATATGAGTACCTACGAAGACGAAGTTATCTGCCTGTGCGGCGAGAGACCCCTGGTCTCACGGCTGGCAGGGAAAAACGGATTAACACGCAAAATTAAGTATCTAGCTTTGAAGGACTTCTCCAGAGATGAAAACTGGCGAGCGCAAAAAAATAAAAAAATAACGTCTAATGACAATTACAAAGGGGGACTGAAACCATATTTCATTCCAGTGCACTACACGGCCACAGCATTTAGAGGTTTGGGATAGAGCTGTTTTTCTTCGCGATCATTTTTTTAAAAACTTCATGATCAGATAGCCTCGCTTATCAATCAGCGCGTGCAGGTATGTTATTGACGTCATCATGTGTCAGCGATGCCCTTTGACCTGCATTTATGGATATAGGGGACACTTTGTGTGACCATTTTAGTGTGCACCTGCGTGATGGTTCTCAAAATGCTGGCACTCCGCTGCCGTCACACTTAAGGTCCTCAGCTCACAAGGGATTACATAAAATCCGAGACTCTGATATTGTTTCGTACCACTCAAGAAATTGCGTTTGTTTGCCCTTGAGAACCGCTTTATAGTCAAGTTTGGGTTCGTTGTCGACACTGGGCATGAATATATCACACTCATCATAGCACATAATTTTCCTGTAGCTTTCCCCCCCCCCCCCCCCCCCACTGAGAGCACATTTTATTTTATAGACACAAGCACATATCAACACCGATGTTGTTAGTTAGTTTTCTTCCCGACATGCGGGTCCCCCCCCCCCCCCAATGTTGTCTGAATTGCACGGTACCTTACCCAGTACCTCTAGGTGTTTTCGTCACTGACCTGTTTCTATTATCTCATCAACTCTTGCTGAACATTCTTTGAATTATATATATATATATATATATGCCACCTTCACTATATATATATTGTTTTCTATGTGTATATAGATATATTCGTATATATATATGTGAATGTTTGTGTTTGTATAAATGTATAATATTATACATACACATACCTATGTGTATATATATATATATATATATATATATATATATATATATATATATATATATATATGCGTTTATATGTAAGTAATATGCGCGTGTGTGCATGTATATAAATGTGTGTGAAGGCATATACATTGATTTCGTGCAGGTGTGTGTATATGTATATATACATGCAAATTAGCACTGCCTTTACAAATGAAAAGACCATTAGAGGCCACAGAGATGGGATTTCTCAGAAGAATGTTGAAAGTTCCCTGGACAGATAAAAAGACCAATGAGGAAGTTCTCAAAGAGGCCAACACAAAAAGGGAGCTCTTAAAAAACATCAGAAAGAAACAATCAACATTTTTCGGGCACATCATGAGAAGAGGAAAGTTGGAATACTTGGTTACAACTGGCAAAGTAAAAGGAAAGAGAGATCGCGGACGACAAAGAGAGAAAATACTGGATAGCTTGGTGTCATGGCATGGAAAACAGTCAACAACAGAACTGATACGATGCACTGTAGATAGAAGATTGTGGAGGGGCATGATCGCCTATGCTAACCAGTATGGCACATGATGATGATAGATACAGTGTGTCCGAAAAAGAATGTACATTTTCAATAAATTATTGTCAACACCCATCCCCCCTTCCTGATGTGATATGAGGATCCCTTTTATACCAAAGGTAGTAAAGGTAATGTAATATCTCAACAAAGTCTTCATTGTTGGGATCTCTCAGTTCCATTCAAATCTGTGTCTATGCGTACACGGCTGGTATTGGAACTTCAACTTTTTTGCTTGAGTTACAATCAGTGCGTCTTACAAGTCTCTGCACACACTGGTCATCTGGGGAAAGAAAGAAAGACGTCAATTCTTTTTTGGACACCCTGTATATAGCTAGGGGAACTAGTACACTAGAATTAATGGCTAAATGTTGGAGATTATGAATTGGATGTTAAGAAGGTAAGAAGTTGGATATTGAGAACCGTATGTTGGAGACGATGTGTTGTATGTTGAATATGGGGATCTTAATGTTGCAATGGAGGACATAATGCTGGAGTGGATGCTGTTGACGATGTGTTGTATGTTGGAGACGATGTGTTGTATGTTGGAGACGATGTGTTGTATGTTGGAGACGATGTGTTGTATGTTGGAGACCGATATCTTGATTGTTTTGTGGCGATGAACTGAGAACTGATGTTCATTGTATGCCCTGTCTTGCTCAATGTCGGGCGTGGCCGCGTGTCTCGAGTGTCTCGTTCTCTGTTAATTTGATCAGAGTACGTGTTTATTCAAGTTGATGGGGCTTATCTATGCTGTGGGAGAACAAACATAGAGTTATCTGACTCGTCTGCGCGTGTATTATTGCAGCACCCAACGAAGCTTTAGATAGCCGGACACGCGGAAAGGTTGGTACAAACATGCAGGTATTGGCCCACATTATCAGCGTACATCGCATACGTAAGCACATAACTTGATCTACGCGAATATATAATGATATTAGATAAACATCTGCAGGGTATCTCTTTTACTGCAACATAAACTTACACGTCATCTCCTGCCAGAGTGCAGAAAGGATTGACTGATGTATGCTATGCCGACCAATATGGCTGCCGTTGACTGATAGTTAAAGAGTACACAAACAAATACGTAAACAAACGGATGCAAATAAAAGATGAAATATAATGATACATTTTGTTTCCTCATGGGCGGAATTGTGGGTAACAGTCAGAGTCAGATATATCACTTTCTTTGTTGCTTATGGCTGACGGGCTTTGTTGCTTCTGGTGCGTCAGGGCGATTTCTCTCGCGTGCGTTTGGCCGCAGAGTGCGTCAGTCTCCATTTGATTAGTGTCAACCGTCATCGAACCTTAGTCGTTGTACATGAGTCTTGTATCGTGTTGGTGTCCTTGTTCAATCATCTAAACATTCACATACACTATTTTGTGTGTTAGATAAACGTGTCGGTTGATGTTGCTTCAGCCATTAAAACTTGGACCTAGTCAGAAGCTCTCCGATGATGAGCAGGTTTGGAGGATTAATGAGGCAGGGACGAATGACCCCAAGGTTATCGGTAAGGTGGCGATCCAAGAAATGTCAGATTTACTCAAATGTTTTAAAATCTGGCTGGATCTTCTAGTGAAGAATAAATATTGGCATGAGAATCTGGTGCTGTTAATTATTACCCATAACGTCATTATAACTGGTACCCATAACGTCATTATAACTGTTACCCATAACGTCATTATAACTGTTACCCATAACGTCATTATAACTTTTACTTATAATGACATTATTACTGTTATCCATATATTATAACAGTTATCCATAACAACAGTTACCCATAACAACATTATAAATGTTACCCATAGCAACAGTTACCCATAACAACAGTTACCCATAACAGCATTATAACTGTTACCCATAACGACATTATAACTGTTACCCATAACAACAGTTACCCATAACAACAGTTACCCATAACAACATTATAACTGTTACCCATAACGACATTATAACTCTTACCCATAACAACAGTTACCCATAACAACATTATAACTGGTACCCGTAACGACATTATAACTGTTACCGATTACGACATTATAACTAGTGTCAATAACAACATTATTACTGTAACCCAGTACGACATTATTGCTCTTACCCATAACAGCCAGCCAAAGAATAACGAGCTGAGAGAATTGAGAGCAACTCTAGAGCTGCTGTGTCATAATTTCCGGTGTAGTGAACCGGTGTATACCATCACACGGCAACATTTCCAGGAAATGATAATGAGGACACGCTGACCGCGAAAAGGATGTCAAGTTGCCACAAGAAGACAGCAAGTTGGAGAAGTAAACTCTATCATGGTAGAGTGAAAGCAAAGAAATACATACCAAAATGGTGAAGCTGCGGTAAAGCTAATTGTGAAGAGAAATGAAACAAATAGAAGAAAGAAAACAGTTTGGTTAAAGCTTTACGTAATAAGTGGACGACAAAAATTCAAAACAACGTTTCGGCTTAATAGGCCTTCAGCAGGAACAAACATACAAAATACACACATTTTTTTTCTATATATTTTTTTCATTTCTGCCTAAACTCTATCATGCAAGAGACCAAACGGCTAAAGGGAAGCAAAGCCATTCCAAATACAGCTTGAAGGGTGAATTGAGCAAAATATGTGACTGCCAGATTGTCATCTTCAAGCTACTACCGGTCACAACAGACATCGTCTCTATTGCAAGGCTCATTGAAACCAGACAGACTTGAGAAGATGGTAACAGCAAGGCTTCTCATTGAAACCAGACAGACTTGAGAAGATGGTAACAGCAAGGCTCATTGAAACCAGACAGACTTGAGAAGATGGTAGCAGCAAGGCTCATTGAAACCAGACAGACTTGAGAAAATGGTAACAGCAAGGCTTCTCATTGAAACCAGACAGACTTGAGAAGATGGTAACAGCAAGGCTTCTCATTGAAACCAGACAGACTTGAGAAGATGGTAGCAGCAAGGCTCATTGAAACCAGACAGACTTGAGAAGATGGTAACAGCAAGGCTTCTCATTGAAACCAGACAGACTTGAGAAGATGGTAACAGCAAGGCTTCTCATTGAAACCAGACAGACTTGAGAAGATGGTAACAGCAAGGCTTCTCATTGAAGACGGTCTCCTGTATAAGAATGTGAGGATGTGATGATAATAGCAAAACATTTCAAACAATAAAGTTCATCCAGATTTCTGGATTAGACACAAATCCCATATATATGGGCTTGGGGAGTTGATAACAAGCAAACCTTATCACACAACACCGTCTACGATCTGCTGAGTTGAAAAGAAAATGAGCAAGCCCAGAGCTTTCAAGGTGAAACTTGATGTGTAACATCCCTGGAAGGAGATGTAACATTCCTGGAAGGAGATGTAACATCCATGGAAGGAGATGTAACATCCCTGGAAGGTCTGGAAATCCCAGTCTCAACGATAGCAGAAGAAGTCTACGTGTGTTCATATTCTGTTTCCAAATATTTGTTTCTACTTGCTCGCTAAACTGAAGACTTCTATCTGGATGGTCTTAATTTGAAACAGGTAAAAATAGCGATTTCCTGCGCGAATAAACACAGGTAAGCTCTTTATGTCACCTGTTGGCTTCTAGTTTATCTCCTCACGCGCGTCTGCTGCTTGTACCATCTTCCCATTAGCCAAATTTAATGGCAGCTAAAATAGTTCAGCTCTTACAAGATCTCAAAGCGAACCATCATGGCACCAACCATTAACGTCAGAACGCATAATCGCCCCCCCCCCCCCCCCCCCGATTTACCAAATGTCAGAAATGAAATATGTACGAACATATAGATTCACATACATGTTCAGCCAATTCCACCAATGGACATTTTATTTTTAAACAAAGAAAATTGAATCTGTGGTTTCTTCGTGGCTTTAACCCCCCCCCCCCCCACTTCCGGTCTCTAGGTCCGATATCTGGCCTTCTCGGATAACGTCGAGAAGACATGAAGTCCCGTGTGCATTTGTGCACGTTAAGAACTTTTGGCAGTTAAAAATTGAAAACAGTAGGCCAAAAATGGCCTCTGCCGAGACAAAATTATCAACAAAAATCTGCCCACACCGTTGGACCTGAGGGTGTGCTACTGAGTTATTGTCCGTGATTCAAGGATATTCAAGATTTTAGATATCTGGAGTGGACGTTGGAAGTACTAACACACTCGTCACATAATTATCATCATAACCTAGTATTAGAAAAGACACGTGACAAATGCAAGTACATAAGACTGTAGGGAGGCGACAAAGGTGGGTTAGATAACAATAACAGGCAACTAGAATGTTTCAACTTTGTAGACAAGACAACAACTAGAACGTTTCAGTTTTATGGACAAGACACCAACTAGAATGTTTCAACTTTGTAGACAAGACAACAACTAGAATGTTTCAGTTTTATGGACAAGACACCAACTAGAATGTTTCAACTTTGTAGACAAGACAACAACTAGAATGTTTCAGTTTTATGGACAAGACACCAACTAGAATGTTTCAACTTTGTAGACAAGGCAACAACTAGAATGTTTCAGTTTTATGGACAAGACACCAACTAGAATGTTTCAACTTTGTAGACAAGACAACAACTAGAATGTTTCAGTTTTATGGACAAGACAACAACTAGAATGTTTCAACTTTGTAGACAAGACAACAACTAGAATGTTTCAGTTTTATGGACAAGACACCAACTAGAATGTTTCAACTTTGTAGACAAGACAACAACTAGAATGTTTCAGTTTTATGGACAAGACAACAACTAGAATGTTTCAACTTTGTAGACAAGACAACTAGAATGGTTCAACTTTGTGGACAAGACAACAACTAGAATGTTTCAGTTTTATGGACAAGACACCAACTAGAATGTTTCAACTTTGTGGACAAGACAACTAGAATGTTTCAACTTTGTAGACGAGACAACAACTAGAATGTTTCAGTTTTATGGACAAGACAGCAACTAGAATGTTTCAGTTTTATGGACAAGACAACAACTAGAATGTTTCAACTTTGTGGACAAAACAACTAGAATGTTTCAACTTTATGGACAAGACAACTAGAATATTTCAACTTTGTAGACAAGATAACTAGAATGTTTCAACTTTGTGGACAAGACAACTAGAATGTTTCAACTTTGTGGACAAGACAAGTAGAATGTTTCAACTTTGTGGACAAGACAACTAGAATGTTTCAACTTTGTGGACAAGACAACTAGAATTTTTCAACTTTGTTGACAAGACAACTAGAATGTTTCAACTTTGTGGACAAGACAGCTAGAATGTTTCAACTTTGTGGACAAGACAACTAGAATGTTTCAACTTTGTGGGCAAGACAAGTAGAATGTTTCAACTTTGTGGACAAGACAACAACTAGAATGTTTCAACTTTGTGGACAAGACAGCTAGAATGTTTAAACTTTGTGGACAAGACTATTAGAATATTTCAACTTTGTGGACAAGACAACTAGAATGTTTCAACTTTGTGGACAATACAAGTAGAATGTTTCAACTTTGTGGACAAGACAACTAGAATGTTTCAACTTTGTGGACAAGACAAGTAGAATGTTTCAACTTTGTGGACAAGACAATTAGAATGTTTCAACTTTGTGGACAAGACAACTAGAATGTTTCAACTTTGTGGACAAGACAACTAGAATTTTTCAACTTTGTGGACAAGACAACTAGAATGTTTCAACTTTGTGGACAAGACAACTAGAATTTTTCAACTTTGTGGACAAGACAACAACTAGAATGTTTCAACTTTGTGGACAAGAGAGCTAGAATGTTTCAACTTTGTGGACAAGACAACAACTAGAATGTTTCAACTTTGTGGACAAGACAAGTAGAATGTTTCAACTTTGTGGACAAGACAAGTAGAATGTTTCAACTTTGTGGACAAGACAAGTAGAATGTTTCAACTTTGTGGACAAGACAGCTAGAATGTTTCAACTTTGTGGACAAGACAACTAGAATGTTTCAACTTTGTAGACGAGACAACAACTAGAATGTTTCAGTTTTATGGACAAGACAGCAACTAGAATGTTTCAGTTTTATGGACAAGACAACAACTAGAATGTTTCAACTTTGTGGACAAAACAACTAGAATGTTTCAACTTTGTAGACAAGTCAAGTAGAATGTTTCAACTTTGTGGACAAGACAACTAGAATGTTTCAACTTTGTGGACAAGACAACTAGAATGTTTCAACTTTGTAGACAAGACAACTAGAATGTTTCAACTTTGTAGACAAGACAACTAGAATGTTTCAACTTTGTGGACAAGACAGCTAGAATGTTTCAACTTTGTGGACAAGACAACTAGAATGTTTCAACTTTGTGGGCAAGACAAATAGAATGTTTCAACTTTGTGGACAAGACAACAACTAGAATGTTTCAACTTTGTGGACAAGACAGCTAGAATGTTTAAACTTTGTGGACAAGACTATTAGAATATTTCAACTTTGTGGACAAGACAACTAGAATGTTTCAACTTTGTGGACAATACAAGTAGAATGTTTCAACTTTGTGGACAAGACAACTAGAATGTTTCAACTTTGTGGACAAGACAAGTAGAATGTTTCAACTTTGTGGACAAGACAATTAGAATGTTTCAACTTTGTGGACAAGACAACTAGAATGTTTCAACTTTGTGGACAAGACAACTAGAATTTTTCAACTTTGTGGACAAGACAACTAGAATGTTTCAACTTTGTGGACAAGACAACTAGAATTTTTCAACTTTGTGGACAAGACAACAACTAGAATGTTTCAACTTTGTGGACAAGAGAGCTAGAATGTTTCAACTTTGTGGACAAGACAACAACTAGAATGTTTCAACTTTGTGGACAAGACAAGTAGAATGTTTCAACTTTGTGGACAAGACAAGTAGAATGTTTCAACTTTGTGGACAAGACAAGTAGAATGTTTCAACTTTGTGGACAAGACAGCTAGAATGTTTCAACTTTGTGGACAAGACAACTAGAATGTTTCAACTTTGTAGACGAGACAACAACTAGAATGTTTCAGTTTTATGGACAAGACAGCAACTAGAATGTTTCAGTTTTATGGACAAGACAACAACTAGAATGTTTCAACTTTGTGGACAAAACAACTAGAATGTTTCAACTTTGTAGACAAGTCAAGTAGAATGTTTCAACTTTGTGGACAAGACAACTAGAATGTTTCAACTTTGTGGACAAGACAACTAGAATGTTTCAACTTTGTGGGCAAGACAAGTAGAATGTTTCAACTTTGTGGACAAGACAACAACTAGAATGTTTCAACTTTGTGGACAAGACAGCTAGAATGTTTAAACTTTGTGGACAAGACTATTAGAATATTTCAACTTTGTGGACAAGACAACTAGAATGTTTCAACTTTGTGGACAATACAAGTAGAATGTTTCAACTTTGTGGACAAGACAACTAGAATGTTTCAACTTTGTGGACAAGACAAGTAGAATGTTTCAACTTTGTGGACAAGACAATTAGAATGTTTCAACTTTGTGGACAAGACAACTAGAATGTTTCAACTTTGTGGACAAGACAACTAGAATTTTTCAACTTTGTGGACAAGACAACTAGAATGTTTCAACTTTGTGGACAAGACAACTAGAATTTTTCAACTTTGTGGACAAGACAACAACTAGAATGTTTCAACTTTGTGGACAAGAGAGCTAGAATGTTTCAACTTTGTGGACAAGACAACAACTAGAATGTTTCAACTTTGTGGACAAGACAAGTAGAATGTTTCAACTTTGTGGACAAGACAAGTAGAATGTTTCAACTTTGTGGACAAGACAAGTAGAATGTTTCAACTTTGTGGACAAGACAGCTAGAATGTTTCAACTTTGTGGACAAGACAACTAGAATGTTTCAACTTTGTAGACGAGACAACAACTAGAATGTTTCAGTTTTATGGACAAGACAGCAACTAGAATGTTTCAGTTTTATGGACAAGACAACAACTAGAATGTTTCAGTTTTATGGACAAGACAACAACTAGAATGTTTCAACTTTGTAGACAAGTCAAGTAGAATGTTTCAACTTTGTGGACAAGACAACTAGAATGTTTCAACTTTGTGGACAAGACAACTAGAATGTTTCAACTTTGTAGACAAGACAACTAGAATGTTTCAACTTTGTAGACAAGACAACTAGAATGTTTCAACTTTGTGGACAAGACAGCTAGAATGTTTCAACTTTGTGGACAAGACAACTAGAATGTTTCAACTTTGTGGGCAAGACAAGTAGAATGTTTCAACTTTGTGGACAAGACAACAACTAGAATGTTTCAACTTTGTGGACAAGACAGCTAGAATGTTTAAACTTTGTGGACAAGACTATTAGAATATTTCAACTTTGTGGACAAGACAACTAGAATGTTTCAACTTTGTGGACAATACAAGTAGAATGTTTCAACTTTGTGGACAAGACAACTAGAATGTTTCAACTTTGTGGACAAGACAAGTAGAATGTTTCAACTTTGTGGACAAGACAATTAGAATGTTTCAACTTTGTGGACAAGACAACTAGAATGTTTCAACTTTGTGGACAAGACAACTAGAATTTTTCAACTTTGTGGACAAGACAACTAGAATGTTTCAACTTTGTGGACAAGACAACTAGAATGTTTCAACTTTGTGGACAAGACAACAACTAGAATGTTTCAACTTTGTGGACAAGAGAGCTAGAATGTTTCAACTTTGTGGACAAGACAACAACTAGAATGTTTCAACTTTGTGGACAAGACAAGTAGAATGTTTCAACTTTGTGGACAAGACAAGTAGAATGTTTCAACTTTGTGGACAAGACAAGTAGAATGTTTCAACTTTGTGGACAAGACAGCTAGAATGTTTCAACTTTGTGGACAAGACAACTAGAATGTTTCAACTTTGTAGACGAGACAACAACTAGAATGTTTCAGTTTTATGGACAAGACAGCAACTAGAATGTTTCAGTTTTATGGACAAGACAACAACTAGAATGTTTCAACTTTGTGGACAAAACAACTAGAATGTTTCAACTTTGTAGACAAGTCAAGTAGAATGTTTCAACTTTGTGGACAAGACAACTAGAATGTTTCAACTTTGTGGACAAGACAACTAGAATGTTTCAACTTTGTAGACAAGACAACTAGAATGTTTCAACTTTGTAGACAAGACAACTAGAATGTTTCAACTTTGTGGACAAGACAAGTAGAATGTTTCAACTTTGTAGACAAGACAACCAGAATGTTTCAACTTTGTAGACAAGACAAGTAGAATGTTTCAACTTTGTGTTCAAGACAAGTAGAATGTTTCAACTTTGTGGACAAGACAACTAGAATGTTTCAACTTTGTGGACAAGACAACTAGAATGTTTCAACTTTGTGGACAAGACAAGTAGAATGTTTCAACTTTGTGGACAAGACAACTAGAATGTTTCAACTTTGTTGACAAGACACCTATAATGTTTCAACTTTGTGGACAAGACAACTAGAATGTTTCAACTTTGTGGACAAGACACCTATAATGTTTCAACTTTGTGGACAAGACAACTAGAATGTTTCAACTTTGTGGACAAGACAACTAGAATGTTTCAACTTTGTGGACAAGACAACAACTAAACAAAGAATCAACGTTGCGACTGAAGTCTTCAACCAGGAAGAGAAACAGACAAAGCAGAAAACAAATGTGGCGGCATAAATCTAAATTATGTCCCCAGAGTCATCTAACTTGTGTGACCAGAGTCATCTAACTTGTGTGGCCAGAGTCATCTATCTTGTGTGGCCAGAGTCATGTAACTTGTGTGGCCAGAGTCATCTAACTTGTGTGGCCAGAGTCATCTAAGTTGTGTGGCCAGAGTCATCTAACTTGTGTGGCCAGAGTCATCTATCTTGTGTGGCCAGAGTCATCTAACTTGTGTGGCCAGAGTCATCTACCTTGTGTGGCCAGAGTCATCTAACTTATGTGGCCAGAGTCATCTAACTTGTGTGGCCAGAGTCATCTAACTTGTGTGGCCAGAGTCATCTAACTTGTGTGGCCAGAGTCATCTATCTTGTGTGGCCAGAGTCATCTAACTTGTGTGGCCAGAGTCATCTACCTTGTGTGGCCAGAGTCATCTAACTTGTGTGGCCAGAGTCATCTAACTTGTGTGGCCAGAGTCATCTAGCATCATCCTGATATTAACTGACGCTTAACTGTAATCGTGATCAGCTATCGTGCAACTACGCTAAATATTGAACTACCAACAACGGCTGATGCGTGTGACAGCTGATCTGACTTCAAACGATTATTTATATTCTCTACAAAGTTGTGCTACGATTACCAATTCCCGGTTGTCCTGACATCTGATCTCCCTCCACTGCCTGCTAGTTTTTGACCGCAGCGGTATCGTGGGTCACCTTCAGACCACACATACACACACACACACTTCTCGAGCATCGACTTTCTGATTGTCTCAACTGATAGACTTTCTTCATCCGCTGTGTTGAGTTTCTTTTGTTTTGTAGATGTTCCATCCCGTTACAGGATAGCACAGATTACATAGTTAGTTGTTCGGTTCTAGTATTTATTTCCCTTATCTTCTCTCACCACACACGCGCGCGCGCGCGCACACACACACATAAAGAGCGCGCGCAATTTATTTTATTTTCTTCACTTCTCCTAACTAGTGTACGTATTATCACAAACTTTTTTTTTAGGGGGGGGGGGGGGAAGAGGGTGAGGTCTAGAGGTATGATGTCAGCAGCATGAACGGAGGGACCACACTTCAACGCCCACCATAGGCGGCGGTGATTTGTCAAAAATATAAACAAGGAATCCCTGGTTTCTTTATGACGTTGACCTTGATCTCTTATGTAGTGAGATCCGATGTCTAGTAAACTCTAATAACGGCTATAAACAGGAGGTACCGTGTGCAGTCGCGCACGTTAAAGAACCCTTGGTAGTTAAACTTGAAAAGAGTAGCATAAATGTATAGCCGATGATCGGTCAAAATTGTCAGGAAAAGATAAAAAAACTACCCACACCGTGAATCTCATGTCGTGTTACGGAGTTCGTGCACGTGGGCCAGGATTCTCCCCAGAAATCTCCAGATACTCGGTGGGCATATCACAACACCTATGGATTCGTTCCGTGTGCAGTGATGAAAATCCTTATAAAAACAACGCATTTAATCCTTATTAGACACACGGCCGGCCACATGCGGTAAGGACACCCGGCCACTAATAGTGGCCGGCAAGTTTGTTCCATTAAAAAAAGACGTGGGGATTTAAATAAATCTATATTTAAGAATTCACTACATGCTCGTTTTGAGCTTACCAATGCTAGAAGTATGGAATAGCGTCTCCCTTCGTGACCACCACCATACACGTTGGTGTCTCCCCCTATGTGACCACCACCATACACTGTGGTGTCTCCCCCTATGTGACAACCACCACTACCATATATTGTGGTGTCTCCCCCTATGTGACCACCACCACCACCATATATTGTGGTGTCTCCCCCTATGTGACAACCACCACCACCATATATTGTGGTGTCTCCCCCTATGTGACAACCACCACCACCATATATTGTGGTGTCTCCCCCTATGTGACCACCACCACCACCATACACTGTGGTGTCTCCCCCTATGTGACAACCACCACCACCATATATTGTGGTGTCTCCCCCTATGTGACCACCACCACCTTTTGATGTCTCCCCCTATGTGATCACCACCATACAGTGTGATGTCTCCCCCTATGTGACCACCACCACCACCCTTTGATGTCTCCCCCTATGTGACCACCACCCTTTGATGTCTCCCCCTATGTGACCACCACCACCACCCTTTGATGTCTCCCCCTATGTGACCACCACCACCACCCTTTGATGTCTCCCCATATGTGACCACCACCACCACCCTTTGATGTCTCCTCCTATGTGACCACCACCACCACCCTTTGATGTCTCCCCATATGTGACCACCACCAAACACGTTAGTGTCTCCCCCTGTGTGACCACCACCACCATACACGTTGGTGTCTCCCCCTATGTGACCACCACCGCCATACACTGTGGTGTCTCCCCCTATGTGACCACCATACACGTTAGTGTCTCCCCCCTATGTGACCACCGCCACCACCCTTTGATGTCTCCTCCTATGTGACCACCACCACCACCCTTTGATGTCTCCCCATATGTGACCACCACCAAACACGTTAGTGTCTCCCCCTGTGTGACCACCACCACCATACACGTTGGTGTCTCCCCCTATGTGACCACCACCGCCATACACTGTGGTGTCTCCCCCTATGTGACCACCACCGCCATACACTGTGGTGTCTCCCCCTATGTGACCACCACCACCATACACGTTAGTGTCTCCCCCTATGTGACCACCACCACCATACACTGTGGTGTCTCCCCCTATGTGACCACCACCACCATACACTTTAGTGTCTCCCCCTATGTGACCACCACCATACACTGTGATGTCTCCCCCTATGTGACCACCACCACCACCATACACTTGAATGTCTCCCCCTATGTGACCACCACCACCATACACTGTGGTGTCTCCCCCTATATGACTACCACCACCATCACCATACACTTTAGTGTCTCCCCATATGTGACCACCACCATCACCATACACTGTGGTGTCTCCCCCTATATGACTACCACCACCATCACCATACACTTGAGTGTCTCCCCATATGTGACCACCACCATCACCATACACTTGAGTGTCTCCCCCTGTGTGACCACCACCATACACGTTGGTGCCCCCCTCCCCCATTTGACCACAGTTTAATTGATTCCTTTTCCACTTTAGCCGCAGGAACCAACTTTTGTGATTACAAACCGTGCCAGCAGACACAAAGATGGCGTCTTCACTGTGACCACTCCACACGTTTAATGGCTGCCAGCTCAGCAGTGACGATGCCTTGTTGTTGTTATATTCTACTTTTGGTTTAAAAAACTCTTGGCTGCCTATCTGGTTGTATCTGTCTATCTGGTTGTATCTGTCTATCTGGTTGTATCTGTCTATCTGGTTGTATCTGTCTATCCCTTCCCTTGGCCTACTCTTTATTTTCAGAAAGGTGTCGATGGTGATTCTAGGGGATTCGGTGTAAACGTTGGGTAGAAGATCGACGCACAGTGGGGCAGAGATAAAGTGAGATAGGAGGGCGAGCTGGGAGAGATATAGTGAGATTGGAGAGAGGTGGGAGAGATAACGTGAGATGGGAGAGAGAGGTGTGAGAGATAAAGTGAGATGGGAGAGAGAGGTGGGAGAGATAACGTGAGATGGGAGAGAGAGGTGGAAAAGATAAAGTGAGATGGAAGAGATAAAGTGAGATTGGAGTGAGGTGGGAGAGATAAAGTGAGATAGGAGGGCGAGCTGGGAGAGATAAAGTGAGATTGGAGAGAGGTGGGAGAGATAACGTGAGGTGGGAGAGATAAAGTGAGGTGGGAGAGAGAGGTGGGAGAGATAACGTGAGGTGGGAGAGATAACGTGAGACGGGAGAGGTAAAGTGAGATGGGAGAGAGAGGTGGGAGAGATAACGTGAGATGGGAGAGAGAGGTGGGAGAGATAAAGTGAGATGGGAGAGAGAGGTGGGAGAGATAACGTGAGATGGGAGAGAGAGGTGGGAGAGATAACGTGAGATGGGAGAGAGAGGTGGGAGAGATAACGTGAGATGGGAGAGATAAAGTGAAATGGGAAAGAGAGGTGGAAAAGATAAAATGAGATGGAAGAGATAAAGTGAGATTGGAGTGAGGTGGGAGAGAGAGGGAGAGAAAAAGTGAGATAGAAGAGAATGGATTGTGAAGGGATGAGAGAGAAGGTGGGAGAGATAAGGTGAGATGGGAGAGATACAGTGAGAGAGACAAAGTGAGATGGGAGAGAATGTATTTGAGGAGGTGAGACAAAGGATCATAGAGAGAAATGAGATAGAGAGATATGTGAAGGAGAAGAAGACGCGGAGAAAATAAAGAGATATCTCCATAAAGATGTAGGAAGAATTCTAGAGAAGAATATGTGTAAAATGTATAGCAATAAACTAGAGTTGAGACGGACGTTTGTTCCGGTCTGTGACACGAGCTAGGGCTATCGTCTCGCCAGGTACCTTGTGCGTGGAGTTCTTCTCCAATGACTCACATCGTCCGAGACGCGACCGAGAACACTCGCGATGATTCGAAACTAGATACTCAACGGGGAACTGACAGTAAATACTAGCAGCCATGACTTAAAGAAAAGGATGGTGGCGGTGGATAATTTGACGAGGTGGTAGTTGCAGTATCAGAGACATATTCACCCATTTATTAACGTAATAGGTAAACCCACATATGGCAGCGCGTACCTGCCAGGCAAGAAGATAGTGTGAAATTAATGGCCCTGGGCGGTAACCAACATTCGAGATAGAAAAAGGCACATGATATGAAACAAGGATATCATACTGTCTAATATGGAGATGGTCGGTTATATGTCTTCTCTCTTTGTCCGCCACGATGTCACTTTCCCTGTATTTTGCCAGTTGTAACCAAGCATTTCAACTTTCCTCTTCTCTCTTTGTCGTCCACGATGTCACTTTCCCTGTATTTTGCCAGTTGTAACCAAGTATTTCAACTTATCTCTTCTCTCTTTGTCGGCCACGATGTCACTTTCCCTGTATTTTGCCAGTTGTAACCAAGTATTTCAACTTATCTCTTCTCTTTTTGTCGTCCACGATGTCACTTTCCCTGTATTTTGCCAGCTGTAACCAAGCATTTCAACTTTCCTCTTCTCTCTTTGTCGTCCACGATGTCACTTTCCCTGTATTTTGCCAGCTGTAACCAAGTATTTCAACTTTCCTCTTCTCTCTTTGTCGTCCACGATGTCACTTTCCCTGTATTTTGCCAGCTGTAACCAAGTATTTCAACTTTCCTCTTCTCATGATGTGCCCGAAAAATAACGATTGTTTTTTTTTTCCTTTCTGGTTTTTAAAGAGCTCTCTTTTTGTGTTGGACTCTTTGAGAATATCCTCGTCGGTCTTTTTAGCTGTCCAGGGAACTTTCAACATTCTTCTGAGAAATGTCTTCTTTGTGATCTCTACTGGTCTTTTTCATTTGTTTGCCAATTGTCCATAATTCGCATCCATGGGTCATAATTGGCTCTATTTGGCACTGATGAACTCTCTTTCTCATTTCTCTTGTCATAGAGCGATAATGTCGACAACCGCTGAGTCTACTCGTATCCATAAAACGTGAAGAAAATGTACAAATTATACTGGACAGATCACTTTCGTGGACTAGAGAATACAGTGTGGGAGCTATCAAATGTAACAGTCAACGGTTTGCGCGCGCGCGTGTGTGTGTGTGGATGAGTTTCACCGAGAACTTAATTTAGTGGAAAACTGGAGCAAGTCGTCAATGCCGGCCATGCACAGAATGGATTCTCCAGCGTCTCTATGGACAACTGGATCAATGACAGCTAAACAGCGCCTGTGGTGGAAACTGAGCTCGTCTAGCCTAACACGAAGCATCCCGTAGCAGTTCAATAAGAAATACAAGCCATAGGCCAGGACGGAGATCACGAGAGGAACTTCTAATTTGTAGAGCACTGTTACAAGGAAAGCGTTAATATTGCATGAGGTAGAGCATTGTTACAAGGAAAGCGTTAATATTGCATGAGGTAGAGCATTGTTACAAGGAAAGCGTTAATATTGCATGAGGTAGAGCACTGCACTGTTACAAGGAAAACGTTAATATTGCATGAGGTAGAGCACTGTTACAAGGAAAGTGTTAATATTGCATGAGGTAGAGCACTGTTACAAGGAAAACGTTAATATTGCATGAGATAGAGCACTGTTACAAGGAAAACGTTAATATTGCATGAGGTAGAGCACTGTTACAAGGAAAACGTTAATATTGCATGAGGTAGAGCACTGTTACAAGGAAAACGTTAATATTGCATGAGGTAGAGCACTGTTACAAGGAAAACGTTAATATTGCATGAGGTAGAGCACTGTTACAAGGAAAACGTTAATATTTCATGAGGTAGAGTGGGGAAAATTAAAAAAAAAAGAAAAAAAATGGTATGTCAGAAGCATTACGTGATTAGTAGACGACACAGATTTGAACGACGTTTCGGCTCAATAGGCCTTCAGCAGGAACAAACAAAACACACGCACACACAGATATGTAAGTAAATAAAACTGATCCTACATAGCTAACTAGTAACGAAACATCCAACACAAAAATAATCGAAATTGGCTAAAGAAAATAAAAATGACTTCCCTGTGTCGTGGACCGTGGTCAGAATGGAAAAGGAATGGTCCCATGAGTGTAGCTGTAATTATACCCTCTGTTCAGGTGAAGGGTTCTAAAAATACACGGGTGAGGGGAATGCTGTCTAGGTTACCTCGACTGCAAAGACACTGACACTGTCTGAAAGTATCTAAGGGCCCATAAATACATGTATACACACACACACAGATGGTGTATACATATATACACGTACAAACAGACATGCACATACCTATACATATCAATACACACATATACATACATATATATGCATACCAACAACTACACACATTCATGCATATATATATATATATATATATATATATATATATATATATATATATACCAATGCCCATACATATGAACACATACATGCATGTGCACACCCATACGGGGACAATCATATATGTGCAGAAATGTGCGCATAACGCACACATAACCAGAGGAGTTCACACCGTGGTCAGTGTGCAAACACAAAGGAGAAAGAATAGAACAATAGACTAACAGGTACTCAAAAGGCGGAAAGAGTGAGATGTCTGAGAGTGGGGTGCAATAAGAACATATGTAGCACAGAACAAAGGTGTGTAGGAGAACACCGAAGTGTCTCAATGGGGACTAGTGGAGGAGAACTATGAAACATGGCATAGTAGATAGACTAAAGAGCCCAAACATGGGCAGTAGAGAAGGCTATGCAAAAGGGAAGGAATAACCGAAAGGAAACTATGTGTACACGTGTGATACATTCATGCCTCGTGGGGTCAGTGAACCATACTGGACTATGAGGCGATTCTCCAAAGCAAATAGGCTGCGGTCGCCAGAGTGACAAAGGACAATAATTGGCTATGTATGTTTACATGAGTCAGTAACTAGTGTAATGCTTACATACATGAGTCAGTAACCAGTGTAATGCTTACATACATGAGTCAATAACCAGTGTAACGCTTACATACATGAGTCAGTAACCAGTGTAATGCTTACATACATGAGTCAGTAACCAGTGTAATGCTTACATACATGAGTCAGTAACCAGTGTAATGCTTACATATATAAGTAACACAAAGCGTGAGATGAAGAGATGCCACTCTTGTCAAGTGACGTCACGCTGGATGTTGGTGCTTACAGGATGTGAAGAATCGTAAAATGAAATGGGTTGGCCACGTGGTCGTCTGGCCTAGCAAAGACCATTCTGTGACGAAATGTGAGACAAACAGGCAGGCATAATCACATAGGAAGACTTAAGGTAGAGAGGAATCGAGAAGGCTGGCGAGGCCTGTCAGTGGTGCCCCAACGACCTATGGGTTATGGCATACAGAAGAAGAGTGCCCCTACCCTAGGCTGGCACCTACTTTCATAGAATGTTCACAGACTGACGTCCAGAGAAGTTCACACCTGCTCAGGTGTCACGAGTGACTACGTCACTATACCTGTGAATCGCATTCGTTTCGACGATATTTGTCCACCCGCCAGGCACAGGCAAGAACATGTGTTTACCCAGCATTCATCTGGTGGCTGTTTCCCACGAACTGCCACCGGAACCTCTTTCTCTGAGAAATGACAGATAATGTAACCATGACGGTGTCATCTGCGTGGTTGTCTCCCACGCTTGTACAGGGAGAAGTTTTGGGAGAAGTTAAAAAACTTCTCCTTCTATCAATGAAGACACAGCATGATGCTGTTTGACTACTACCAATTTAGTTACCGCCATTTTTGACGCTCTTCTTCTAAGTGTACCCGGCCACTTCCTCTAAATCTTCTGCCCTTAACAGGACGTTAAGTTGTCGTAGATGCGTTGTGTTGTAGTTAGCGACATAAACGTTATATTTGCACATTTCGGGCCAACACATTCGACTTCAGCACTACGTTTGTAAGTGCCGGGTTGCCTTCCCTCGTCGATCCCTACTCACTTGATGAGACAGGATCGCCTTTTTTCAGGAGCGCCACTAAGGGGTGGGGGGGGGGGGTGGAGAAGGGTCTTGATAGTTCTGTTCTGTTGATCCTGACGTTTACAGTCAGCTATGGGTTGCTTAACACTCTCAGCTCAACTGCTGGTGATCTTCTTGACCTCGACATTCCTACTTGAGATCCCTAATCGCTCCCGCCCTCTCATCATCTTGTTGATGGTAGTTATCTCGCTATTTCCCGTCATGCACAATATTCTGATAGTCTTGTTTCTGAACTATGGTCTGTTTTGCTTCTGTCCGATAGTCTGTCTTGTTTGCGTTCGTTTATTCTGTGTTGTGTCTGTTCAGTAACAACTCCGATAGCCTGTCTTGTGTCTCTCCTATAGTCTGTCTGGCGTCTCTCCTATAGTCTGTCTTGTGTCTCTCCTATAGTCTGTCTGGCGTCTCTCCGATAGTCTGTCTTGATCTTGTTCAGTAGACTGTTCTATAGTGCACCTTGCGTCTGTGTGATAGTGATAGTGAGTCTTGTGTCAGTTCGATGGTCTGTCTTATGTCAGTCCGATGGTACATCTTGTGTCAGTTCGATGGTCTGTCTTGTGTCTCTTCCGATGGTCTGTCTTGTGTCAGTTCGATGGTCTGTCTTGTGTCAGTTCGATGGTCTGTCTTGTGTCTCTTCCGATGGTCTGTCTTGTGTCAGTTCGATGGTCTGTCTTGTGTCAGTTCGATGGTCTGTCTTGTGTCAGTTCGATGGTCTGTCTTGTGTCTCTTCCGATGGTCTGTCTTGTATCAGTTCGATGGTCTGTCTTGTGTCTCTTCCGATGGTCTGTCTTGTGTCAGTCCGATGGTACATCTTGTGTCAGTTTGATGGTACATCTTGTGTCAGTTCGATGGTCTGTCTTATGTCAGTCCGATGGTACATCTTGTGTCAGTTCGATGGTCTGTCTTATGTCAGTCCGATGGTACATCTTGTGTCAGTCCGATGGTACATCTTGTGTCAGTTCGATGGTCTGTCTTATGTCAGTCCGATGGTACATCTTGTGTCAGTTCGATGGTCTGTCTTGTGTCTCTTCCGATGGTCTGTCTTGTGTCAGTTTGATGGTCTGTCTTATGTCAGTCCGATTGTCTGTCTTGTGTCTCTTCCGATGGTCTGTCTTATGTCAGCCCGATGGTCTGTCTTGTGTCAGTTCGATGGTCTGTCTTGTGTTAGTCCGATTGTCTGTCTTGTGTCAGTCCGATGGTCTGTCTTATGTCAGCCCGATGGTCTGTCTTGTGTCAGTTCGATGGTCTGTCTTGTGTCATTTTGATGGTCTGTCTTATGTCAGCCCGATGGTCTGTCTTGTGTCAGTTCGATGGTCTGTCTTGTGTCATTTTGATGGTCTGTCTTATGTCAGCCCGATGGTCTGTCTTATGTCAGCCCGATGGTCTGTCTTGTGTCAGTTCGATGGTCTGTCTTGTGTCATTTTGATGGTCTGTCTTATGTCAGCCCGATGGTCTGTCTTGTGTCAGTTTGATGGTCTGTCTTGTGTTAGTTTGATGGTCTGTCTTATGTCAGCCCGATGGTCTGTCTTGTGTCAGTTCGATGGTCTGTCTTGTGTTAGTCCGATGGTCTGTCTTGTGTCAGTCCGATGGTCTGTCTTGTGTTAGTCCGATGGTCTGTCTTGTGTTAGTCCGATGGTCTGTCTTGTGTCAGTCCGATGGTCTGTCTTGTGTTAGTCCGATGGTCTGTCTTGTGTTAGTCCGATGGTCTGTCTTGTGTCAGTCCGATGGTCTGTCTTGTGTCTCTTCCGATGGTCTGTCTTGTGTCAGTTCGATGGTCTGTCTTATGTTAGTCCGATTGTCTGTCTTGTGTCAGTCCGATGGTCTGTCTTATGTCAGCCCGATGGTCTGTCTTGTGTCAGTTCGATGGTCTGTCTTGTGTCAGTCCGATGGTCTGTCTTGTGTCATTTTGATGGTCTATCTTATGTCAGTCCGATTGTCTGTCTTGTGTCTCTTCCGATGGTCTGTCTTGTGTATGATAGCTTGTTTTATCTGATACCCAGGATTAGTCAAAATTGCATCGTTTGTGCAAGAAATTATCCTGGTTTACTGAGATCTGTCGGTTTATTCACAGGCATGTCTAGACTAGTGATGGAATTAATAGACAGACTGAGACTAGTGATGAAATTAATAATCAGGCTGAGACTAGTGATGTAATTAATAGACAGACTGATACTAGTGATTGAATTAATAGACAGACTGAGACTCATCATCATCATCATCATCATGTACCCTGCCGGTTGGCGTAGGCGATCATGTCCCTCCACAATCTTCTATCCACAGTGCATCGTATCAGTTCTGTTGTTGACTGTTTTTCATGCCATGACACCAAGCTATCCAGTATTTTCTCTCTTTGTCGTCCGCGATCTCTCTTTCCTTTTATTTTGCCAGTTGTAACCAAGTATTCCAACTTTCCTCTTCTCATGATGTGCCCGAAAAATGTTGATTGCTTCTTTCTGATGTTTTTTAAGAGCTCCCTTTTTGTGTTGGCCTCTTTGAGAACTTCCTCATTGGTCTTTTTATCTGGCCAGGGAACTTTCAACATTCTTCTGAGAAATCCCATCTCTGTGGCCTCTAACCGTCTTTTCATTTGTTTGTCTACTGTCCATGATTCGCTTCCATAGGTCAGAATTGGTTCTATATAGCACTGATGAACTATCTTTCTCATTTTTATTGACATAGATTTGTTGCATAAGATATTTTTCATTTTCTTAAATGCTATTTTGGCCTGAGCTATTCTGCTTTTTATTTCTGTGGTGCATCTCCCATCTGATGTAATTATTGTGCCCAAGTATTTGAAACGTTGCACTTGTTTTAGATTTGTCTCGTTTATTTTTATGCTGCATGATGGTGATGATTGTTTCTTCGATATAACCATTACTTCTGTTTTCTTACTATTCAGACTGAGACCTTTCTTATTGCTTTCTTCTACTATTATGTCTATCATTTCTTGTTGCTTTCTTTTACTATTATGTCTATCATTTCTTGTTGCTTTCTTCTACTATTATGTCTATCATTTCTTGTTGCTTTCTTCTACTATTATGTCTATCATTTCTTGTAGTTCATTCTCTGTCTCTGCTATTAAGACTGTGTCATCCGCATATCGCAGATTATTTATGTTGTGACCGTTGACTTCAATTCATTTTTTGTCTACTATTGATCTCACAATATATTCGCTGTAAAGTGAAAACAAGTCCGGTGACAGAACAAAGCCTTGTCTGACTCCTTGTTTTATATATTGGAATTGTCCTGTTTGGTTGTTAATTCGTATAGCTGCTGTTTGTTGCCAGTACATATTTTTTATAATTCGCAGATCCTTGCCATCAATGTTTAATTTCTCCAGCATGTTGATTATTTCCACATGCTTTACTTTGTCAAATGCTTTCGTGTAGTCTATAAAGCACATATATAGATCTTTCTTTACCTCTATAGATCTTTCTATCAATGTCCTTAAGATGTATATTGCGTTATTGGTGCCCTTTCCTTCCACAAATCCACATTGTTCCTCACTTATTTCTGGTTTTATTTTGTTCCTTACACGTCTCATGATGATTCTTAGTAATATTTTAGTCATATGGCTCATGAGACTAATAGTGCGATGGTCTTCACAATCAGTGGCGCCTGACTTCTTCGGTATGGCTACAAAGATAGATTTTAGTAGATCCTCGGGTATGTGTCCAGTGTTATATATGTCATTGAGTAATTTTGTTATGACTTGTACTCCCAACTCTCCTAATGCATTTATCTCTTCGATTGTTATATTGTCAGGACCTGGAGCTTTGCCTCTTTTCATGTGTTGAATTGCGTCCTCCACTTCACTCTGCATTATTGGTGGTCCAGTGTCTTCATTTGAATTGTTTAATTCTGGTCTTTCATCATCATAGAGTTGACTGATATATTCTGTCCATCTTTCCATTGTCTTCTCCTGTCCCATTATTATATTGCCTTCCTTTGATTTCACACATCCTGAAACTTTGACTTCTTTTCTTCCTGTTAATTCATTTAACTGATTGTGCATAAATTTTGAGTCTTTCTTTTGTTGTTTTTCCATTTCTTCACATTTCTGTTTTAACCATCCTTCCTTTGCTTCTTTCTCTGCATTTGTTTTGGATCTATTTGTGCAATATTTTGTATGCTCGTTCTTCTTTCTTATGTTTTCTTCTTTTGTCCATTAGTTGTAATATTTCTTCTGTCATCCATTTCTTTTTGTTGATTCTTTTAGTCACTGGTATTACTTCTTTTGATGTTTGCTGAATCGATTGTTTGAGCATTTCCCACTGCTCCTCTGGATCTTATGTATAGAGACAATGGCTTCGATCACCGACTAGTACAGTCACTGCCAAGAAGGAAAGGAATGGCAAACTACCTTCTTAAATTGCCTTGAATAATCATGACACATCACAACCTTATATTTACAGCTAACGACGTTAATGGGGACTTCACAGCCACCTCGTCCGGTAGAGAGCGTCATGTGCTACAGGTGACACCCGATCGTCATCAAGCTACTGTATGCAAGATCAAAAATAAAGAGACACTAGAAATAGGAACCTGGAACATTAGATCAGCATTCCAGGTTGGAAAACTAGAAAACATCAGCCAAGAAATGAAGAGAATGAAATTGAACATCTTGGGACTATGTGAAATGAGTTGGAAAGGTGCAGGATTATTACAACGTGACAGTGGAAATGTAATTTACTCTGGGGAACCACACACGAAAGAGGAGTAGGCATCATGTTAGATAGAGAAAGAAGCAAAACAGTGAAAGGATTTTGGCCAGTATCAGACAGAATTCTGCTAGTAAAATTGAGTGGCAGACCAATGGATATCAACATAATTCAAGTTTATGCACCAACAAGTAATAGCGAAGAAGAAGACATTGACACTTTTTACGAGGAGCTAAGAGGCAGCCATGGAGCAATGTAAATCCCATGAAATAACTATTATATTAGGGGATTTCAATGCAAAGGTAGGAACAGCTAAAGTGCAAAATGTGACTGGGGGGCATGGCCTTGGCGAGACGAATGACAGAGGGGATAGATTGATAGATTGGGCAAATACACATGAAATGATTATAGGTAACACCTGGTTCAAACAACACCCAAGGCGACTATGGACATGGCAAAGCCCAGACAAAAAAGTACACAATCAAATTGATTTTATACTGGTACAGAAAAGATTCAGGAATGGGCTAACGTCTGTTAAAACAAGGCCAGGAGCAGATTGTAATAGTGACCATGTACCAGTAGTTGGAAAGATAAGAATAAAACTGCGGAAGGCACAGAAATCACCAAGAAATATAAAATTAGAACTAGATATGCTAAGAGTAGATAAACAGATGAGTGATAAGTACAGCATGATAGTACACAATAGATATAATGAATGCTATTGAGAAAATACAGGACTGAGACTAGTGATGTAATTAATAGACAGACTGAGACTAGTGATGTAATTAATAGACAGACTGCGACTAGTGATGTAATTAATAGACAGACTGAGACTAGTGATATAATTAATAGACAGACTGAGACTAGTGATGTAATTAATAGACAGACTGAGACTAGTGATGGAATTAATAGACAGACTGAGACTAGTGATGGAATTAATAGAAAGACTGAGACTAGTGATGGAATTAATAGACAGACTGAGACAAGTGATGTAATTAATAGACAGACTGAGATTAGTGATGTAATTAATAGACAGACTGAGACTAGTGATGTAATTAATAGACAGACTGAGACTAGTGATGGAATTAATAGACAGACTGAGACTAGTGATGTAATTAATAGACAGACTGAGACTATATAGTAAAGGGCTATACTAGTTCTCGCAAATAACACGGTGACGTCACATTACCTATTGATACCTGCTGGGCGAGGCGCGTTGGTAGGCGCTAAATTTAGCGATGGTGACGTTAGGAGTTTACTGAGTGTTGTGTGCCCTTTCATGTCGACTGTGTTTTATTAACAAATTTGTGAACGTCATGTTCGCTTCCGGTGCTCCAGGATGGTGGTTTGTGGGATGGAAAATGACGTGCCAGACAACGAAAGGCACAATCAAAATGTCAGCTCTATGGATTCTCATACTTTCTGTGTTTCTCTCTCACTCTCTCTCTCTCTCTCTCTCTCTCTCTCTCTCTCTGTATCGCTCTTACTCTCTCAGAAGAACATATTGCGCAGTTCATAAATTGTTTATCCCTTTATTGTTCTGTACATATTTATTTTGATCTTGCATACAGTAGCTTGATGCCGATTGGGTATCACCTGTAGCATATAACGCTCCCTAACTGACGAGATGGCTTTGGAACCCCCATCGTTAGCTGTAGATGCTGAATTATTTCTTGATATAATTCTTTCTCGGCAATATAAGAAGGCAGTTTGCCTTTCCTTCTTGGCTGTGACTGTACTAGAACTAAAATGCAGAATAGCACCGACCAAAATAACCTTTTAGAAAGTGAAACATGTCTTGTGCGACGAATCTATGTCAACAGAAGTGAGAAAAAGAGTTCATCGGTGCTATATAGAACCAATTGTGACCTATGAAAGCGAATCATGGACAGTGGACAAATAAATGAAATGACGATTACTGGCCACAGAGATTAGATTTCTCAGAAGAATGTTGAGAGTTCCATGGACAGCTAAAAACCCAACGTGGACATTCTCAAAGAGGCCAACACAAAAAGGGAGTTCATAAAAATATCAGAAAGAAACAATCAAGATTTTTCGGGCACATCATGAGAAGAGGAAAGTTGGAATACTTGGTTACAACTGGCAAAATACAGTGAAAGAGAGATCGCTCAACGACATAGAGAGAAGATACTTTTTCTTTTCCATTCGCCAGCTTTCACCTCTGACGAAGTCCCTAGAGACTAGGAACTGAATTGTACATATTAATCCATTTTTCCCTTACAGCCGTGTGCACAGGGGTCACTCGCCGCACAGGCAGATAACTCCGTCTTCGGAGGTACTCATATTTTTTCCGTCGATGAGTAATTGACGTTTCAAGCCGGGCCTCGCTGCTGAGATCAGGGGTGGTTGCCGCAGAGAGAAATCATAAAAAAAATCCCAACCAGCCTGGATTTGAACCCACAACCTCTGCCTCGAGGCCGGCGTTTTGCCTCGAGACCAACCAGTCCAGATAGCTTGGTGCCGTGGCATGGAAAACAGTCAACTACAGAATTAATACAATGCATTGTGGATAGAAAATTGGGCAATGATATGATCGTCTACGCCAACCAGTATGGCACATGATGATGATATATTTCTTATATTTTATAACATATTTTGTTGTTATCGTTGATTGATAGTTGAAATGCTACTCTAGATTAACAAACGGACGCGAACAGCCACATCACACCCACACACACATCAGCAAGTCTTCCACTATGTTTCTATACATCACCCACGCTACCACTAAACTTCTCTCCGTGCTTCCATCTTACTACCACTGTACAATCAATAAATCCACCCCCCCCCCTCTTTCCTAATGAATGGAGGCCAGTGTTGTGAAGTCAGAATATAGAAACACCAACAATATGTACATGACATCTATGGGAGCAGGTTGATTGTCTCACTCGGAAACCTTCTCACTACAACTTCTCTTTCTTCTTCTTTTCTCTTTCTCACTGATACCTAAAAGGTGTCGTGATTTATATCATTTGCCGTTCTTGAGCTGCTCGAACTGTCTGAATTAGTGATTTTCCTTTGTTGTTACATGTCTCTGTCACTGCATCTATCCATCTTCTTCTGGGTCTTCCTCTTGGTCTTTTCCCATGCATTCTCGAGAAGAACGCCCTTGATGGTGATTGGTGAGGATTCATTCTGACCAGGTGGCCGAACCATTTAAGTTGTTGTTGTTCTATATATTCTTGGCAGGGTTTAGTTCATACCATTTTCTTATGGTTTCATTTGGTATTCTATCTCATCTTGTGTTGTTTGTTACTTTTCTCAAGCATCGCATCTCACATGTTTTGATCTTTCTTAAATGGGATTTAGAAAGGGTCCATGTTTGACCTTCATAGCACAAAGTTGGTATGAAGATGCTATTTATTATTTCTTGTTTAGCTGGCATAGAAATGTTTGGATGTCTTAGTAATGGTGAAAGCTGGTATGTGACAGCATTTGCTTTTTGTATTCTCATGTCAATTTCTCTGTCTAGTTTTCCATCTTCTGTGAACATTGTGCCTAAATACTTAAATTCCTCTACGTGTTTTATTTCTTTATCTCTGATCTTAATGTTTAATGGGTGTCTAAATTTGCTTATTCTTACAGCCTCTGTTTTTGCTGTGTTAATTTTCATACTGTAGTTTGTGCAGCTTTTATCTAGAGATGTTAAATGCTGTTGTAGCAGATTTTCGTCCTCATATATTAGGCATTGGTCATCTGCGATGAGTAGCTCATTGATGTTGGAGTTTTCTACCTCTATGTTATTATTTGATTTTTTCTTATTGTTGGTTGTTTCCTGATTTATTTTGTCCATATATATGGTGAAGAGGAGTGGTGAGAGGACACATCCTTGTCTTACTCCTGTTGTAACCTGAAACCATTCTGACAGACCTTCCGATGTTCTAACGGCACTATGACTATTTTTATATAATGCCATTATATTATCTAGTAGTAGTCCTGCTATTCCGTAGGTTTCAAGAGTTTCCAAAGTTTGCTCCTGTCCACACGATCAAATGCTTTTTCCTGATCTATAAACACTATATTTAGGTTTCTGTCATATTCTATTGTTTTTTCACATAGTTGTCTCAATGTAAATATAGCATCAGTACGGCTTTTGCCTTTTCGAAATCCGAATTGATTATTACTTAATTGAGGTTCTATTATGTATCTTACTCTCCTCTCTAATATTTTAGCAAACATTTTACCAACTTGACTCAATAGGGATATTCCTCTGTACATTTCACACTCCCTTTTGCTTCCTTTATTCTTCCAAAATGGGACAATGATAGCTTTTTGCCAATCGTCTTGGACTTTTCTTTCTTCCCAAGCCATATGGAATATGATAGTAAGCCAATCTATAGCTGTTTCCTTACAGGCTAGTAGCATTTCTGTTGTTATTTCATCTATACCAGCTGCTTTGTTCTTTTTATTATGTTTCAATGCCCATTCTACTTCTGCTTTAAGTATATTCGGTTCCTGTTCATCATACTGCCGATGTTTAAACTCTGTATTTCCGTTTGTATTTCCCTGATTTAATAGTTCCTTAAAGTATTCTCTCCATCCGATTATTATGTTTTTTTTTTCCTGCTGCTGATTGGTCTACCGTTCTTGTCTTTTATTACAATGGTTGGGTTATAATTGTTATTTCTTACTCTCATTGCTTTTACACTTTTGAGAAATTCTCTTGGTTCTTATCTACATGTTTTTGCTAATTCTTCACCAAATGCTTTCCAAGAGTCTGCTTTTGTTTGTTCTAGGATCTTTTTGCTATCATTTCTGGCTTGTCTATAGTGATTGTAGTCTTCTGTTGTTTTTGTCTTCTGCCACGTTTTATACTTTTCTTTCTTGTGTTTCACTGCTGATTTGACTACTTCATTCTACCATCTTGTAAGTTTCTTTCTGCTCTTTCCTATATTTTTCAGACCGCATTTCTCTTGTATTGACTCTATTAGACCTTCTTTAAACTGTTTCCATGCTTCTTCTATGTTTGTAGGTTGTATTCGGGTTTGGTATTTGTTAGTTACGGATTCTTCTATTTCTTTTTGTATGTTTGCATTCTTTATTGCTTTTAGATCGATTCTTTGTGCTTGAGGTCTTGTCATCTGTAGTTTCCTAACCCATTTTTCTGCCATTGTAAAACAGTCTTATGGTCTGTATCTAATATTGCATTTGGTATAGATCTTGAATCTGTTATGTCCCTCCTTTGATGTCTTCTAGTCAAAATAAAATCGATTTGGGAGGCCTTGTCCGTGTCATTCCATTTATACCAAGTAAGTATTTGGTTACGATCGTGCTGATTAAACGTGCTTGTTATATAAAGATCATGTTCTGCACAAATATTTAGTAGGTGCTCACCATTACTGTTACACTCTGTTCTAATGTCACTAAATGGTCCTAGGTATAATTCCCATGGTGTTCTCCTTTGTCCTACTCTGTTCTAATGTCACTAAATGGTCCCAGGTATAATTCCCATGGTGTTCTCCTTTGTCCTACTCTGTTCTAATGTCACTAAATGGTCCTAGGTATAATTCCCATGGTGTTCTCCTTTGTCCTACTCTGTTCTAATGTCACTAAATGGTCCCAGTATAATTCCCATGGTGTTCTCCTTTGTCCTACTCTGTTCTAATGTCACTAAATGGTCCCAGGTATAATTCCCATGGTGTTCTCCTTTGTCCAACTCTGTTCTAATGTCACTAAATGGTCCTAGGTATAATTCCCATGGTGTTCTCCTTTGTCCTACTCTACTGTTGACATCTCCCTAGAACAACTGGACGCAATTAACGTAAAACTGTACTGGGCAGCTAAACTGATAAGGAAACAACAAAATATAACGTATCGGTAATAGGTGTTCATCAGAAACATGACAATAAATAACAGACATCGTATGTTCCCTGTTCACGTTCCCTTTTCGTGTTCCCAGTTGATGTTCCCTGTTTATATTTTTCCAGCTTTTACTCGAGACCCTGCAAGATATTTGGACCTGCCTCCTTCACACAAGGGCCTAGACCTAACAACTGTCTTCACTACTTTAACTTTAACTCTCTAGTTCTCAAGTAGAAAGCTCTTCTAAAAACTCGCCCAATAAACATTCTCTGCCGACTACTGCTGCCTTGAATCCCGAGCTGCTGTAGCTCGCTGGTTAGCGGGGTGGATTACTAAAAACATCGTTCACGATGGACGAGTCCCAGCCTTAAATAGGTACTGGACTTTTGTACTGCGGCCTGGTCTGATATTGACCATCAAATGTAGAAGTTGGTCATTGACAATGTGTGGGAGCAAACCACGTATTTCTCAAATGTTTAAAGTTGGTCATTGACAATGTGTGGGAACAAACCACGTATTCCTCAAAGGTTTTAAGTTGGTCATTGACAATGTGTGGGAACAAACCACGTATTCCTCAAAGGTTTTAAGTTGGTCATTGACAATGTGTGGGAACAAACCACGTATTCCTCAAAGGTTTTAAGTTGGTCATTGACAATGTGTGGGAACAAACCACGTATTCCTCAAAGGTTTTAAGTTGGTCATTGACAATGTGTGGGAACAAACCACGTATTCCTCAAAGGTTTTAAGTTGGTCATTGACAATGTGTGGGAACAAACCACGTATTCCTCAAAGGTTTTAAGTTGGTCATTGACAATGTGTGGGAACAAACCACGTATTCCTCAAAGGTTTTAAGTTGGTCATTGACAATGTGTGGGAACAAACCACGTATTCCTCAAAGGTTTTAAGTTGGTCATTGACAATGTGTGGGAACAAACCACGTATTCCTCAAAGGTTTTAAGTTGGTCATTGACAATGTGTGGGAACAAACCACGTATTCCTCAAAGGTTTTAAGTTGGTCATTGACAATGTGTGGGAACAAACCACGTATTCCTCAAAGGTTTTAAGTTGGTCATTGACAATGTGTGGGAACAAACCACGTATTCCTCAAAGGTTTTAAGTTGGTCATTGACAATGTGTGGGAACAAACCACGTATTCCTCAAAGGTTTTAAGTTGGTCATTGACAATGTGTGGGAACAAACCACGTATTCCTCAAAGGTTTTAAGTTGGTCATTGACAATGTGTGGGAACAAACCACGTATTCCTCAAAGGTTTTAAGTTGGTCATTGACAATGTGTGGGAACAAACCACGTATTCCTCAAAGGTTTTAAGTTGGTCATTGACAATGTGTGGGAACAAACCACGTATTCCTCAAAGGTTTTAAGTTGGTCATTGACAATGTGTGGGAACAAACCACGTATTCCTCAAAGGTTTTAAATTGGTCATTGACAATGTGTGGGAACAAACCACGTATTCCTCAAAGGTTTTAAGTTGGTCATTGACAATGTGTGGGACCAAACCACGTATTCCTCAAAGGTTTTAAGTTGGTCATTGACAATGTGTGGGAACAAACCACGTATTCCTCAAAGGTTTTAAGGTGGAAGGAAACCATGAATGTTGGTACAACTGTCTCCCTCTCCGTCTCAACTGATTTCTCTTATTAAATTTCCGTCGTCTTCTAGCTCTCTCATTCTCTCGTTCCATCTCGCCCATTCTCTTCTATACTTCATTTAATTCTCTCACCACCCCCTCCCCCACTTCTGTGACACACAAAAGACAACATAATATGAGTCTTCTTGTCCGTACTGAGAAGAGAATGTCGTGTCTGGGTGTAGCGGTAGATGTACGGAGACACCACTATCCAGCCTAGACCACAGGGAACTTCTGTCCGTGCTGTTTCGTCCTAAATGTTTGTCTGCAATGCAAAGTATTCAGCTCTACCCTATCCGGGAGATACTTATCTTAACAGGAAAAAAATACAGATACACTATGTATTTCCGAGCTGTGATCGCAGCCTTATGCTATAGTCATTCATGAAAACACCTGCGCGAAAGACATTGCCTACGAAGCTAATTTTTTAGTTAGCTGAGTGGCAGTGTTCCCTAGAGTTTGGCTTTTCGTGGCAAGGCGCTGTGCCACTGAGTACGGTTCGATCCTGCTTTGGTCCATATTTTTTTTCTGTTGTTGTTTATTTGTCAATTTTTCCGAGTGCTGTAAACATCCCTCTTCCTCTGAATTGATTCGCTGATTATCGCCTCGGAAGTTTGCCTCTAGAATAATATTCATTTATTATTATTTGTCTCCAACACTATACAACAGCAACAAGTAATAATATAATAGAATGAGAGACAGCTAACAACAGGCACGCTTTATCATCAGGGCTGGCGTCTGGGACACAGTTCTGGCAGTGAGTGACGCCTGGACTATCTATCTGACACAAAATGCAACTGTAGTTTCGGTTCAGCTGACGTGTCCTATCTCCAGTGAGTCATGTTTCCGTCTGTGTGAGGCACTGTGTGTCGCGCCTCATCGTTGAATTGCCTGGTAGCCGTAATTAGAGCGACCTCCTGGCCACTTTCACTGACACGGGAAAGTGTTCTCTTCTGACAGGTGGGGTATGGCCTTACTCCAGTCGTTGTAGTACCCATTATATACGGCTATAGTCGCATATGGAGAACAACTCAGTCTTAGACAGACAGACGTTTAGACGGACAGACACATAAATGAAGATGCAAAGAAATAGGCAGATAGAGCCAGGAATATTTTTATCGATTGACAGACGAATAAATAAACAGACTGATGGATAAGTGGATATTTGGATAGATAGACAAGAAATAAGCAGACTGATGGATGTGTCGATATTGGGGTGAATATGCAACAAATAGACAGACTAATGGATGAGTGATGGATGAGTGGATGGACATTCAAACAGACTGACGAATGAGACGATGGATAGGCAAACAAATAGACAGACTGGGGAATGAGTTCATGGACAGACAGACTGATGGATGAGTTGATGGATAGACAAACTGATGGATGAGTTGATGGACAGACAGACTGATGGATGAGTTGATGGATAGACAGACTGATGGACGAGTTGATGGATAGACAGACTGGGAGATGAGTTGATGGATAGACAGGCAAAACTGACTGATGGGTGAGTTGATGGATAGACAGACTGATGGGTGAGTTGATGGATAGACAGACTGATGGGTGAGTTGATGGATAGACAGACTTATGGGTGAGTTGATGGATAGACAGACTGATGGGTGAGTTGATGGATAGACAGACTGATGGGCGAGTTGATGGATAGACAGACTGGGAGATGAGTTGATGGATAGACAGAGTGATGGATGAGTTGATGGATAGACAGGCAAACTGACTGATCGGTGAGTTGATGGATAGACAGACTGATGGGTGAGTTGATGGATAGACAGGCAAACTGACTGATGGGTGAGTTGATGAATAGACAAACTGTTGGGGGATGAGTTGATGGATAGACAAACAAATAGACTGTTGGATGAGAGAGATGATGGATAGACAAACAAATAGACAGACTGATGGACGAGTTGATAGATAGACAGACTGTTGGGGGATGAGTTGATAGATATACAGGCAAACTGACTGATGGGTGAGTTGATGGATAGACAGACTAATGGATGAGTTGATGGATAGACAGACGGACGGATAAGTCGATGGATAGATAGACTGATGGATGAGTTGATGGATAGACAGACTGGTGGGTGAGTTGATGGATAGACAGGCAAACTGACTGATGGGTGAGTTGATGAATAGACAGGCAAACTGACTGATGGGTGAGTTGATGGATAGACAGGCAAACTGACTGATGGATGAGTTGATGGATAGACAGGCAAACTGACTGATGGGTGAGTTGATGGATAGACAGGCAAACTGACTGATGGATGAGTTGATGGATAAACAGGCAAGGCTTGCTTGAACAATCGTCAAATGATTCGTTCTCCAACACATGTGTTGTGCATCAACAAAAACTGTGCTGACGTCAAGGATTCGTCATTCAACACCAAGTGTAGCACGTTCATCTAGGTCGAGTCAGGGCAGCGACAGTCTCTCAATCATTAAATGATGTCCTCATTACTCTCTTCTTTCACCTCTTGTTGCTTCCGTTGCCCCGCCCGCTAATGACTGTAGTCTAAACACGATGCACCGTCAGACCGCCTGTCGTGATCACACTGTCAGGAGGGCGACAGGAACGTTCGTAGACAGTCGCATTTAAACGGTGTTTGTTTGCGACTTAGGCAAGGTCGTTCTGAACCAGGGGTCCTCTCTATCACACTTGACCAGCTGACAGTACCCAGCTGTTAAGATAGTTGTAGACAAATAATAATGGATATTATCATGGGGGACACTTCCGAGACGATATATCAGTGAATCATTTCAAGGTGAGTTACATTTACAACACTCTGGAAAATCCACAAATAATCACAGAAAAAAAGGAATGATAGACAGCCCGAAACGGGATAGAACCTGCACTCCTCGACACAGCCACTTGTCACGAGAAACAAACGCTAGAGCACACGGTAACTAAGCTACCAAAAAAGGTAACTCATTGGCGATGTCTTTCACGCAGGTGTACTCATGACTATAGCATAGGTTTACGATCACAGCTCGGGAATAAATGGTGTATCTGTATTTTCCTATGAAGACAGTATCTCCCGTAGGGCTGAATACTTGCGTTGCAGACAAACAGTTGTAGGACGAAGTAGCACGAATAGTAGTTTCCGGTGGTTTAGACGAGACAAGAAATAATAAATGAATATTATTATAGAGGGAAACTTCCGAGCCGATAGACCAGCGAGCCATTTCAGGGAAAGAGCTATGTTTACAACACTCGGAAAAAGTAAAAAAAATCACTAATAATCAATTCGTGGCAGGACGCTGTGCCGAGGAGTACGGGTTCGATCCTGCTTCGGACCGTCTACTTTTTTTTTTTTTCCCTTTTTTTTCTATTGTTGATTATTTTTGTGATTTTTTTCTTCTAAATATTGTAAACATAGCTCTTCCCCTGAATTGATCCACTGTTAGGGTGGTCGATGTCTGGATCCTTGCTGACGAGCCAGACGTGTGAATGACAGCTCTAGTTTCTTTTTTGCGGACAATGATACGAGAAGATGAGAGTAAGAGAAAAGAAATGAAAGAATGTCAGGAAGAAATCAAGTAGAATAAATAAAGAGAGTGATTGTTGATGGCGAGATAAATAAACAAACTGGAACGGAAGAGCCAGGAAAGTAATTTGTAAATAGCGAACTTTCTCTCCTCTCTACATTGAAGAGCAAACGGGGAAAGAAAGATGAAGGAGACAGCACCTCCCCTCTTGTTTACTCGGTTCTCTACGTGTTCTCTGCTGTTCTTGAACGTGTCCCTGTCGGTCCTATACGTGTTCTCTGCTGCTCTTGAACGTGTCCCTGTCGGTCCTATACGTGTTCTCTGCTGCTCTTGAACGTGTCCCTGTCGGTCCTACACGTGTTCTCTGCTGTTCTTGAATGTGTCCCTGTCGGTCCTACACGTGTTCTCTGCTGCTCTTGAATGTGTCCCTGTCGGTCCTACACGTGTTCTCTGCTGCTCTTGAATGTGTCCCTGTCGGTCCTACACGTGTTCTCTGCTGCTCTTGAACGTGTCCCTGTCGGTCCTATACGCGTTCTCTGCTGTTCTTGAACGTGTCCCTGTCGGCCCTATACGTGTTCTCTGCTGCTCTTGAACGTGTCCCTGTCGATCCTATACGTGTTCTCTGCTGCTCTTGAACGTGTCCCTGTCGGTCCTATACGTGTTCTCTGCTGCTATTGAACGTGTCCCTATCGGTCCTATACGTGTTCTCTGCTGCTCTTGAACGTGTCCCTGTCGACCCTATACGTGTTCTCTGCTGCTCATTGAACGTGTCCCTGTCGGTCCTATACGTGTTCCCTGCCGGTCCTATACGCGTTCTCTGCTGCCCTTGAACGTGCCCCTGTCGGTCCTATACGTGTTCTCTGCTGCTCTTGAACGTGTCCCTGTCGGTCCTATACGTGTTCTCTGCTGCCCTTGAACGTGTCCCTGTCGGTCCTATATGTGTTCTCTGCTGTTCTTGAACGTGTCCCTGTCGGTCCTATACGTGTTCTCTGCTGCTCTTGAACGTGTCCCTGTCGGTCCTATACGTGTTCCCTGCTGGTTTACGACAGTGTGAGAGAAGCAAAGATAATGGGAGAAACAAAGTAATGATATAAGGATAAAGAGAACGTCAGAGAATGAGAGAGTGTGTATGAAAGAGAAGCAAATGTAATGGGAGAAACAGAGTAATGATCGACTGATAAAGAGAGCGTCAGAGAATGAGAGAGTGTGTGTGAGAGAGAAGCATAGATAATGGGAGAAACTGAGTAATGATAGACGGATAAAGCGAACGTCAGAGAATGAGAGAGTGAGAGAGAGAAGGAAAGATAATGGGAGAAACGGAGTAATGATAGATGGATAAAGCGAACGTCAGAGAATGAGAGAGTGTGTGTGTGAGAGAGAGAGAGAGTGAGAGAGAGAGAGAGAGAGAGAGAGAAGGAAAGACAATGGGAGAAACGGAGTAATTATCAACGGATAAATCGAACGTCAGAGAATGATAGAGAGTGTGTGTGTGTGAGAGAAGCAAAGATAATGGAAGAAACAGAGTAATGATAGACGGAAAAGAGAATGTCAGAGAATGAGAGAGTGTGTGAGAAAGAGAGAGAGAGAAGGAAATAATTATAAAAAAGAAGAAAAGAATGCGAGAGAGAGAGAGAGAGAGGGGGGGGGGAACTGAAAAAAGATGAGAAAATTGTGGTAGAAGTAGTAATAGTGGTTCTATTCCTTGTAGCAGTAGTTGTAGTTATGGTAGGTAGTGGTAGTAGTTGTAGTGGTAGTGTTGTTTGTAGCAGTTGTGGTGTCAATGACAGCAGTGGTGGTGGTAACCGCCGGTAGTTGTAGTGGTAGTAGTTGTAATGGGTGTAGTAGCTGTAGTGGTAGTAGTTGTAGTGGTGGTAGCTGTAGTGGTAGTAGCTGTAGTGGTGTGTAAAGCCTCTTCTTATCGTTCACTTATTAAGTGGCGTGGGTGCGTTATGTCGCTTGTTTACGCCATAGCCGTGATATCTGCGCTTTTCGACCCGACACATCCGTCTTCGGCATTGATGAGTAGATTTGCTGAACAATTGGTGACGAGTAGTTAGTGGTAGGAAAAGTTCACATAAAGGCACATATATGAACGATTTACAATGAGTGGTTAATAATAGAGAAGATCACATAAGGGCACAGATATGAACGATTTACGAGTGGTTACTAATAGAGTAAATCACATAAAGGCACAGATATTAACGATTTACAACGAGTGGTTACTAATAGAGAACGATCACATAAAGGCACAGATATTACCGACTTCCGATAAGTGGTTAGTGGTAAAGGAAGATGACCAAGGAGAAGCTGTTGAGGGCAAGTCGAGAGCCTGGATATATAAATAGATATTTTTTCTTCATCTTTATCACGTGCTTATCACCAAGCAGACTCCGTACACGCACGTGGCACTTGTTACACTAATCATGTAGCCCAGTCAGCGCCAAGGTAGGCTTGGCATGTCTGGTACCAAACCCAGTCGAGAAGTGGGTGTAGGTGGGAATAAGGAAAGCGGCTGTTTACACCAAACTTTACTCGGAGCCGCACGTCGACCTCGCTGAACACACACGTCACGGCAAAGACAGGTAGCCCTTGCACTGGCAGTGCACACCATTTCTTCTGTAGTCAGGTAAGTGACCTGCCGATCTCGTTTCTTTCACCTGCCGTGTCCGTGTTGACGTCGATAGTATATTTGTGTGTGATTAATTTTGATAAATCAATGATGTCGATCATTTATCAATAACTGTGAGATAAAAATCAGTTTAAACAAATAAAGGAACAGTGTTTGTCCTGATACATGTGGAGTATTGGAATCTGAAGCTTCATATTTGATTAAAACGTGTGCCGTGTACATAATTCCAAGGTCCAGTTTGCGAACGGTGCTCGTTTGACTTTCTGTTTTAGGAATCATTCAGTAATTCCAAGGTCCAGTTTGCGAACGGTGCTCGTTTGACTTTCTGTTTTAGGAATCATTCAAATTTTTGTGTTGTGCTAGGTAAATGGAGTGTAAAGAAACTTACGGTCTCATTTACTTGAACTTTTATTTACGAACTAAAGTTGAAGTAATTAGTGTGTGCACGTCATGTCATGGCACACGGGCAGTAATGAGATAAGGAGTCAATTATTTCATAACCAATGACACACTCTTTGGATGACATCAGCATGTTCTTGAAACGCTGAGTCAATACTGACTCTTTCATTGAAATAATGTGTAATCTTTACATAGAAGTAGCCCGTGCACACATAGAGCTACACATTGCAAACATAGAATCATAGAGAATATTCTATAACAGCATACCATCTAGGTAATTACGAAAAGAGGTGTGTGGATAGTGAAGGTAGCTGGTTGTCAAGACGGTGAGTCAATACTGGATGTGTTGTCGAGACGGTGAGTCAATTACTAGGTTTGTTGTCGAGACGGTGAATCAATTACTAGGTTTGTTGTCGAGACGGTGAGTCAATTACTAGGTTTGTTGTCTAGACAGTGAGTAAATTACTAGACATGTTGTCGTGGCGGTGAGTCAATTACTAGGTTTGTTGTCGAGACGGTGAGTCAATTACTAGGTTTGTTGTCGAGACGGTGAGTAAATTACTAGACGTGTTGTCGTGGCGGTGAGTCAATTACTAGGTTTGTTGTCTAGACAGTGAGTCAATTACTAGACGTGTTGTTTGGCGAGACGGTGAGTCAATTACTAGATGTGTTGTCGAAACGGTGAGTCAATTAATAGAATTGTTGTCGAGGCGGTGAGTCAATTACTAGGTTTTTTTTGCCGAGACGGTGAGTGAATTACTACTAGATGTGTTGTCAAGACGGTGAGTCAATTACAAGAAGAATTATAATGAAGGTGAGTCAATTACAAGATGTGATGTGATGGTGAGTCAATTACTAGATGTGTTGTGACAGTGAGTCAATTACTAGATGTGTTGTGACGATGAGTTAATTACTAGAAGTGTTGTAACAGTGAGTTAATTATTACAACTGTTGTGATGGTGAGTCAGTTACTAGTAGAACTGTTGTGATGGTGGGTCAATTACTAGTAGAACTGTTGTGACGGTGGGTCAATTACTAATAGAACTGTTGGGATGGTGGGTCAATTACTAGTAGAACTGTTGTGACGGTGGGTCAATTACTAGTAGAACTGTTGTGACGGTGAGTCAATTACTAGTAGAACTGTTGTGACGGTGAGTCAATTACTAGTAGAACTGTTGTGACTGTGAGTCAATTACTAGTAGAACTGTTGTGACGGTGAGTCAATTACTAGTAGAACTGTTGTGACGGTGGGTCAATTACTAGTAGAACTGTTGTGACGGTGAGTCAATTACTAGTAGAACTGTTGTGACGGTGAGTCAATTACTAGTAGAAACTGTTGTGACGGTGAGTCAATTACTAGTATAACTGTTGTGACGGTGAGTCAATTACTAGTAGAACTGTTGTGACAGTGAGTCAATTACTAGTAGAACTGTTGTGATGGTGGGTCAATTACTAGTAGAACTGTTGTGACGGTGGGTCAATTACTAGTATAACTGTTATGATGGTGAGTCAATTACTAGTATAACTGTTGTGACAGTGAGTCAATTAGTAGTATAACTGTTGTGACAGTGAGTCAATTACTAGTAGAACTGTTGTGACAGTGAGTCAATTACTAGTATAACTGTTGTGACAGTGAGTCAATTACTAGTAGAACTGTTGTGACGGTGAGTCAATTACTAATAGAAATGTTGTGACGGTGAGTCAATTACTAGTAGAACTGTTGTGACGGTGAGTCAATTACTAGTAGAACTGTTGTGGCAGTGAGTCAATTACTAGTAGAGCTGTTGTGACGGTGAGTCAATTACTAATAGAACTGTTGTGATGGTGAGTCAGTTATTAGTATATACAATACAATAAACGAGCGACAAAAAGGGCTTTAACGTCGACGGTTGTTCCCTACATACAGGAGAGCCAGGGCTTCTGGCCATCCGTGTGTGCACTAGCCATCCGTGTGTGCACTAGCCATCCGTGTGTGCACTAGCCATCCGTGTGTGCACTAGCCATCCGTGTGTGCACTAGCCATCCGTGTGTGCACTAGCCATCCGTGTGTGCACGTGTTATCAGGTAGGATCAGTTTCTGACAAATGACTAGTGCCGTTAAACCTCTCCCTGCACGCAGACACGTTACGTCAGACAGGAGCAATTCATGTTCCTACACAGGCGCATTATGTCGCAGTTAGACGTATGATAGTACACAGGCGCATTATGTCGCAGTTAGACGTATGATAGTACACAGGCGCATTATGTCGTAGTTAGACGTATGATAGTACACAGGCGCATTATGTCGCAGTTAGACGTATGATAGTACACAGGCGCATTATGTCGTAGTTAGACGTATGATAGTACACAGGCGCATTATGTCGCAGTTAGACGTATGATAGTACACAGGCGCATTATGTCGCAGTTAGACGTATGATAGTACACAGGCGCATTATGTCGTAGTTAGACGTATGATAGTACACAGGCGCATTATGTCGTAGTTAGACGTATGATAGTACACAGGCGCATTATGTCGTAGTTAGACGTATGATAGTACACAGGCGCATTATGTCGCAGTTAGACGTATGATAGTACACAGGCGCATTATGTCGCAGTTAGACGTATGATAGTACACAGGCGCATTATGTCGCAGTTAGACGTATGATAGTACACAGGCGCATTATGTCGCAGTTAGACGTATGATAGTACACAGGCGCATTATGTCGCATTTAGACGTATGATAGTACACAGGCGCATTATGTCGCAGTTAGACGTATGATAGTACACAGGCGCATTATGTCGCAGTTAGACGTATGATAGTACACAGGCGCATTATGTCGCAGTTAGACGTATGATAGTACACAGGCGCATTATGTCGCAGTTAGACGTATGATAGTACACAGGCGCATTATGTCGCAGTTAGACGTATGATAGTACACAGGCGCATTATGTCGCAGTTAGACGTATGATAGTACACAGGCGCATTATGTCGCAGTTAGACGTATGATAGTACACAGGCGCATTATGTCGCAGTTAGACGTATGATAGTACACAGGCGCATTATGTCGCAGTTAGACGTATGATGGTACACAGGCGCATTATGTCGCAGTTATACGTATGATGGTACACAGGCGCATTATGTCGCAGTTATACGTATGATGGTACACAGGCGCATTATGTCGCAGTTAGACGTATGATGGTACACAGGCGCATTATGTCGCAGTTAGACGTATGATGGTACACAGGCGCATTATGTCGCAGTTAGACGTATGATAGTACACAGGCGCATTATATCGCAGTTAGACGTATGATAGTACACAGACGTATTATGTCCGTAGACTGACCTATTATGTCCGCAGACTAACATATTACCCTCGTACACAGACCTATTGTTTCCCGCAGACCTGCAGAGATACTCGTGTTGGATAACGCATCAAAAGGTGCACAATCCAATCTTTGTTGAGGACATTATTTTCTCGCGTGCACGCTCTTGCTTTGTGGAAACAACATGACGTCACTCTGCTTTTGTCAGTGTGTGTGCTTGCGTGCGTGCGTGGTATTGTATGGTAAACAGGGTGCAATAAGACAGAATGAGGTAAATCATGATCTATAGTTTGTTTCAGATTGTTTGCCTCCCTAATTCCAGTAATATCTCGAAAACCGTCTGATAGAATACCATGATTTTTTGCATGCGACCTTAGATTTTCAATGACGTAACGAATTTATCATTTAAATTATCGTATGTGTTACCGTTTCCTCAAAGCGGCAACTTCCTTTGATCTCCTTCATATTTGTATTTATTTTGACACAAAAAAAACAGAATGTACGGTAAATGAAGATCTTTTACACTTTTTAGAGGAAAAGGCGTAACTTTTATTTTTATATAAGGGACATTATTACTTTATAATAAGAGAGTAAGTAAGTAAGTGTTCCTGTCATGCCTGAAGGTGTATAGGGGAATAAACCGCCACAATTGCACTTTTTCACAACATGCTACCCATTTGGATTGGGCTCTTTTAATTATACAACTAATATTGAATCAAATCAAAATAGGCCGAACATTCACCGAATAGAAATTATTTATTTTAAGAACACAGAATACATCGTCAACTCACTAAAAAAACAGTTCCTGAAGTGGTCCGTATCCAGAGTTTCCAACTCCAACAAAGTCACTTCAGTAAGTTCAAACAAATGAGTTTTATTCAGAATCTGCCGAATCTAATAGACGTATTACCATTTTTGGTTGAATAACCCACAGACCATCGTTTCTCCAATACTTATCTTCCTCAACCATAACATGGTCTTCACAACTAGCCCAATAATCTTTGTCTATGTTTGAAATAGCAACATTGGTAAGCTCTTTAACATCAGATAATTTGAAAGTTTTATTTTCGGATGCTACTTGCCCTTTGATCTTTGCCCAAACTAATTCAATAGGATTTAGGTATGAGTGATATGGAGGCAGCCTCAAACATCTATGACCATGTTCTTCAATTAATTTATCTATTTGAAATATCTTTGGCCGTTGTATCTGTTTTACAAGTGAAAGTAATTCAGGCTTGAGATACATATCGTTAAATGGTATTTGTTCCCTTGTCAGCCATGTCTTTATTTCAGCTTTAGTGCTTGATGATGTTGGAACTTTATCTTCTTGTGCCACTTTGTTATGGTAAGATGCATTATCCATGATCAAACAAGATGGTCGATCTAATAAAGGCAAAAGAGTGTCTTTAATCCAATCTCTGAACATATGACTGTTCATCTCTGAATGATAATCCTGGTTATCAGTTGACTTTGCAATAAAAACAAGTTCAGCATTCTCCACCAGGCCATTATTTTTGCTCCCAGCATGTGCCACTATAAGGCGCTTTCCTTTGCTGCTAGGTACATACCTTTTAATAGTCCCATCTAATGACTGCCATTCTTTTTCATTTGTGTGGTGGGCATTAATCCATGTTTCGTCCAAGTACACAATGTCATAATCTTCATTACGCATTTGTCTAACTTCACGTAAATATTTGCTTCTTGCAGCTACTAAATGAGGTTTCTCGCAAATGATGTTTCTTCCACAAGAATATTTTCTAAAAGTGAAGCCTAAACTCCGCACACTTCTCCATAGTGTGGTTTTTGATACATCAATACTGGTGTTCTTTTTAAGCCAAATCTTAAGTTTCCTTATGGTAACTTCTTCCCCTAAGTCAAACATTTTACAAATCTCTCTGCGGACAAGTTCTCTGTCAAAACTGTCTAACAAATGTTTTCTTCCTCGACTTCTTTCTTTCCTTGAACATTCACATTGAACATTTTTCACTGATCTATGAAACGACCGTTTACTTAAACCTAACACGTGCATCGTTCTCTTTTCAGGATTTGATATGCTGTGATATAGACTCCCTCGTTTTGCCTCTCTACAAAAATATCTCTCTCTCTCTCTCTCTCTGCGTTCAGGACTCAATCAGAGTAAGGATTCCAGACTCTCATATGAGGTCAGCTGTCAGGCTAAGTGTGTTGATCGCCCCCACAGACAGAACATCACAATTAGAGTCTGTCAGATCCACTCTGACTGAACACCCGTTAATACGTTGCACTGTGTTCTGCGCCAGTGGCCCAGTGCATCCGATTTCAGCCAGCATTTTATTCGGGTTTGCTTTCCCTAGCCTTTGATTGTCCCCAATCTTCCTGCAAGGCAGCAGATGATCTTTTCTGTAGGGGGATTCTGCCCTTAGATGGTAGGCCCTCCCAGGTTTACGAGCACCATCTGCCCGAGTCACTAGAGGTGACTAACACAGACACGGACACACAAAGATGTGAGATGTAACTAACACAGACATACACACACAAAGATGTGAGATGTGACTAACACAGACATGCACACACAAAGATATGAGATGTGACTAATACAGACATGCACACAGCGATACGAGGCATGACTAACACTGACACACATCAAGATATATGACACATGACTAACATAAACATGCACATAAAGATATGAGATATAAATGACATTAACATGCACACACAAAGATATGACACATGCCTAACATAGACATGCACACAAAGATAAGAGATATGACTAACATAGATATGCACACACAAAGATATTAGATGGGACTAACATAGCCATGCACACACAAGGATATGAGATGTGACAAACACAGACATGCACACACAAAGATATGAGATATGACTAACATAAACATGCACACAAAGATATGAGATATCACTAACCCAGACATGCACAAACAAAGATATGACATATGACTAACACTGGTACACACTAAGATATGAGATATGACTAAACACAGACACACATAAAGATATGAGACATGATTAACACGGACACACCGAGATATGAGATATGACTAACATGACACACACCAAGATATGAGCCATGGCCAGCACACACAAGCTAAGATATGAGCCATGGCTAGGACAGAAACACAGCAAGATATGAGCCATGGTTTCACTAAAAAACACCAAGAAATGAACCATGTCTAGCACAGAAACACATTAAAGTGTCCATATGCTTGGGCTTGTTGTAGTCGGCAGACTCTTCTGAACGTGGGAATCACAGGTTTCGTTAAACAGTTGTCCGGAGATTTGAGAGTGCAGTCTGTCCCATAGAACGTTCTCTTGCATGTACAGATTCCCAATCGACTGTTGACAGGTGTCGTTGAAACAGTTGTCCGGACATTTGAGAGTACATATGATGTCACAGCCATCAGAACACATCTGTTCGCACTGTAGCCCAAAATTACCATCTGGACAAGTGTCATTACAGATATAGCCAAGATGTTTACAATGTAGGCATTTTCCAGATTTTTCCTCAAATAAAGGACAGACACTGAGACAAGACCCGGAACAGTCGTGTCCATAGATCCCATGTGAACAGTTGCCGTGACAAGAACCGATGATGACATTGCAGCCTTTACTACACCCACTACACACTGCACAAAACGACAAGACTGCTCGTCCAGACAATAGGTGTCTGTAAATGGTTGCACCTCACATACCGTCAGTGCAAAGTCGGCCTGCGAAATGGTCGGTGAGAACTCAATCTTAATGTGTGCCATTGACGTTTGTGTTTTGACTACAATAGTGTTCACAGATAAATTAGGGTAGGATATATCATTATACTGGAACACTACTCCGCCACTGTCAGAGAAAGCCCTTAGAGTGTCATTCTTTACCCGAATCATAGTGCTAGCTCGATGATAGATTCGAATGAAGTGAGTCTTCTGGGGCGTTGCAAAGTTCAGATACCAGTAAACAGAATTGGTTCCACTTCTCCATTGTGTGTGTGTGCAGTCATTGTCATAGAGATTGGTCTTTGTTTTGCTATTAACTGCGGCCTCTGGTCCACATCCGTCTCCTGTATAACAAGCATCAAATGTTTTGTGCATAAAATCGGTCTGGTTTGTGTTCTGTTTGAGAGCCAGTTTCCGACCCCCGCCAATGTAGTTGGAGCAGATATTTGCAACTATCGCCCTTTCAATCCGTAACTTGTTGATCAGACCAGCCCCAGGGCAGAAGGCATCAATCTCGTGCGGACTGACTACAAACATTGATACATTGTTACATGAGGCAGAACCATTCAGTTTTATCGTGAAACTGTCCGGATATTTTAAGTCATTCGCATAAATCCTAAACCAGGAGCACGGCAAAGATTGATTGAGAGTTGCCTCAACTGATGTAGAATCTGTGTCCGGATTACATGTGGTGTCGTTGCCATCAAACAGGAAAGTAGGTTCAGATTTTTGGGCATATTTGCAAACAAAATCCAAGTACTGACACTGGGGTGCGAAAATTTTGTGCTGACAACTGTCATTGTTTGGGCATGTCCCTGTAGTTTTGTCACAAAATAAGCCATTATAGCAGTGGCATTGTAACGTACAATTTGTCCCAAACCAACCGGCTGCACAAGTAAGGTTATTAGCTTCCATTGTTGCTAACGAAGCTAGGGAATAAAGACTTGATCTACAGCGATGGTTAACGAACTGTGTACACACATTTATTATCAAACCCGTGTTTACATTTTTTAAAAATCCGCCATCTCACTGTGGTAACAGATAGCGTGAAATTCTCTAACAGAATGAGACAAACCGTTGAAGACAAGGAAAGTCAACATTGTTTACATGGCTTGGACGCAAGAAGCGTCCCCTACAAAAAATATAAATATAATTTCTTTGTAATATTTTGTTCAGTAACAAATTTCAACTTTAAACTCATTGTTAAGGGCACAACTCACAAAACACGCCTATGTAAATAATTTGATTTTGTATTTTTGGTGACGTTATACTAATGACGTGATACAAAAAGTTGACAATTTTAATCCAGTAAGTGCAAAACCAGAATTGCGCACCGAATATAAGAGAAATTTGCTACACATATGTGCAAATATTGACAAAAATCTGACATTTGCAATTCAATAGTGTAAACCGGTGCCTTTACCCACCACCATATAAAGGAAATTCCCAAATGAAGATGTTTAAATCATTCTTGAAGTGATATGGAAGGGGTAAATACTCTTAAATTTTGATTCAAATGTGCCCAAGTTTAATCATACTTTTATCCTCCTGGTAAGCAAGCGCACAAGAAAAACCAGCAGTTTGTTTGCAATGAATTTATTTTTTCTATTACGTTATGAGATTCAGTAGGTTACATGCAAAATATCAGCACTGTAGCACAAATGGTTGCTGAGCTGTGGTTTTTTGAAGTGAGGCAAAAAATCTGAAGCGAACTATAGTAACGCAAGCTATGGTAGTTTAGTCTTCATTATCATGTGCCGTACCGGTTGGCGTTGGCGATCATGTCCTTCCACAATCTCCTATCCACAGTGCATCGTATCAGTTCTGTTGTTGACTGTTTTCCGTGTCATGACACCAAGCTATCCAGTATTTTTTCTCTTTGTCGTCCACGATCTCTCTTTCCTTTTATTTTGCCAGTTGTAACCAAGTATTCCAATTTTCCTCTTCTCATGATGTGCCAGAAAAATGCTGATTGTTTCTTTCTGATGTTTTTTAGGAGCTGCCTTTTTGTGTTTGCCTCTTTGAGAACTTTCTCATTGGTCTTTTTAGCTGTCCAGTGAACTTTCAACATTCTTCTGAGAAATCCCATCTCTGTGGCCTCTAATCGTCTTTTCATTTGTTTGTCTATCGTCCATGATTCGCTTCCATAGATCAGAATTGGTTCTATATAGCACCGGTGAACTCTCTTTCTCATTTCTATTGACATAGATTTGTTGCATAAGATATTTTTCATTTTATGAAATGCTATTTTGGCCTGAGCTATTCTGCTTTTTATTTCTGTGTTGCATCTTCCATCTGATGTTATCACTGTATTTCAAACGTTGCACTTGTTTCAGATTTGTCTTGTTTATTTTTATGCTGCATGCTGGTGATGGTTGTTTCTTCGATATAACCATTACTTCTGTTTTCTTACTATTCAGAGTGAGACCTTTCATTTTGCTTTCTTCTACTATTATGTCTATCATTTCTTGTAGTTCGTTCTCTGTCTCTGCTATTAAGACTGTGTCATCCGTATATCGCAAATTATTTATGTTGTGATCGTTGACTTCAATTCCTTTTTTGTCTACTATTGATCTCATAATATATTCGCTGTAAAGTGAAAACAAATCCGGTGACAGAACACAGCCTTGTCTGACTCCTTGTTTTATATATTGAAATTGGCCTGTTTGGTTGTTAATTCGTAAAGCTGCTGTTTGTTGTCAGTACATGTTTTTTTATGATCCGCAGATCATTGCCATCAATATTTAATTTCTCCAGCATATTTATTATTTCCACGTGCTTTACTTTGTCAAATGCTTTTGTGTAGTCTATAAAACACATATAGATCTTTCTTTACATCTATATATCTTTCTATCAGTGTTCTTAAGATGTATATTGCATTATTGGTGCCCTTTCCTTCCACAAATCTACATTGTTCCTCACTTATTTCTGGTTTTATTTGTTCCTTACACGTCTCATGATGATTCTTAGTAATATTTTAGTCATATGGCTCATGAGACTAATAGTGCGATGGTCTTCACAATCAGTGGCGCCTGACTTCTTCGGTATGGCTACAAAGATAGATTTTAGTAGATATTCAGGTATGTGTCCAGTGTTATATATGTCATTGAGTAGTTTTGTTATGACTTGTACTCCCAGCTCTCCTAATGCATTTATCTCTTCGATTGTTATATTGTCGGGACCTGGAGCTTTGCCTCTTGGTAGTTTAGTAGAGTAAAGGTAAAGTACGAGACTTGAACCGGCATCTTAGCACGCGAATTCCCACCCATATGTGCTCGGTATAAGCATCGAAACTCAGATGCGAAGCGACATTCCTTACCTTCCCAGGGTAATACCCTGGTACCCATTTTCTGCCAACGGCTGGGGGTATTTTTTTTTCCAACCACGAGTAGAATTCACACTGCTCCCAGCGGGAATCGAACACGGGTTGTCCGAACGTCGGTAGTCCAGTCGGGTGGTTTTCCCAACTCGGCTACCGAGGCCCCCAAAGTATGGAATTAGTAGAGTATGCTATGTTATGTTAGGGTATGGTATGTTCTAATATTTATTCGCAGTTTCCAGAAAAGAATTTATTTGTTTGATACTGTGTGAGATGTTTCCCTCGCCATGTGGTTCGTGTGACTGCCACAAAGTACGCGAGCATGTCTTTGAGTGCACTTATTGGTCGTGGTCAGTCGTTTGTCATAACTAAGGCCGTCATGTTTGCGTCATCGAGATCTGATATCATTACAATCTATTCATTTATACATCCTTGTAATGAATTCTAGCCTAGCCTTATGTTTTACTTTGTTCATCACTGCTTTGGGTTTTTCTTAATGTCTATAATTGAAAGTCTGTGTTTGTTCATGTTTGTCACTGCCAGTAATTATATATTTCATTACTGGGCTGCAACTATTTGTGTCTGTTTCTAGTCAGATCTCCCACATAACGTTGCTCTCATCATCACAATCCGTCAGTAATAATCTCTGTCTCTAGTCAGATCTCCCACATAACGTTGCTCTCATCACAGTCCGTCAGTAATAATCTCCGTCTCTAGTCAGATCTCCCATAGAACGGTGCTCTCATCACAATCCGTCAGTAATAATCTCTGTCTCTAGTCAGATCTCTCATAGAACGTTGCTCTCATCACAGTCCACCTGTAATAATCTCTGTCTCTAGTCAGATCTCTCACAGAACGGTGCTCTCATCACAATCCGTCAGTAATAATCTCTGTCTCTAGTCAGATCTCCCACATAACGTTGCTCTCATCATCACAATCCGTCAGTAATAATCTCTGTCTCTAGTCAGATCTCTCATAGAACGTTGCTCTCATCACAATCCGTCAGTAATAATCTCTGTCTCTAGTCAGATCTCCCACATAACGTTGCTCTCATCACAGTCCGTCAGTAATAATCTCTGTCTCTAGTCAGATCTCCCATAGAACGTTGCTCTCATCATCACAATCCGTCAGTAATAATCTCTGTCTCTAGTCAGATCTCCCACATAACGTTGCTCTCATCACAGTCCGTCAGTAATAATCTCTGTCTCTAGTCAGATCTCCCACATAACGTTGCTCTCATCATCACAATCCGTCAGTAATAATCTCTGTCTCTAGTCAGATCTCCCATAGAACGTTGCTCTCATCACAGTCCGTCAGTAATAATCTCTGTCTCTAGTCAGATCTCTCACAGAACGGTGCTCTCATCACAGTCCGTCAGTAATAATCTCTGTCTCTAGTCAGATCTCTCACAGAACGTTGCTCTCATCACAGTCCGTCAGTAATAATCTCTGTCTCTAGTCAGATCTCCCATAGAACGTTGCTCTCATCACAGTCCACCTGTAATAATCTCTGTCTCTAGTCAGATCTCCCATAGAACGGTGCTCTCATCACAGTCTACCTGTAAGAATCTCTGTCTCTAGTCAGATCTCCCACAGAACGGTGCTCTCATCACAATCCGTCAGTAATAATCTCTGTCTCTAGTCAGATCTCCCATAGAACGGTGCTCTCATCACAGTCTACCTGTAAGAATCTCTGTCTCTAGCCATATTACCAACTCCCTGTGTTGTCAGGTTTAATGTTAATTACATTATCTATACAGGTTTATTGTTTCATAAGCCAGTAATTGCAGATTTGTTTTTATTTGTTCATGTTTGATGAGCCAGTAATTGCAGATTTGTTTTTATTTGTTCATGTTTGATGAGCCAGTAATTGCAGATTTGTTTTTATTTGTTCATGTTTGATGAGCCAGTAATTGCAGATTTGTTTGTGTTTGTTCACAGGTGTGATTTATTCTACCCCAGTAAAGTACAGACTTTTGGTGGAACAGCCAGACTACGAACATCACAGCCCATCTCATGAGATCAAAAAGTCTCTCTCAGAGTGAAGTTTTATTCAGATTGGTGGTGTAACAAAACATTTCTCATTCCTACAACTTGTGATAACTCAGCCTGTGGACTTGTCGCCCCCCAGTAATGGCCACGAGGATACCCATCAACAAAGATAACTATAATTTTGAAGATCGACAGAAAAGGATATGGGAGGACATGGAGAGAGATATGGAAAGAAGGAGAAGGTAAACAAACTTGCTTGTGTACACTTGTAGTTGTTATCAGTCTCCATAGGGAAAGTGATACTGGCGATGTTCACTTTCCATTATAACTTTCAATGTATTTATCATTTTCTGTTGTCCCTGGTAATGCTCAACCAAAGAACAGAGAAAGTCAGAAAATGGTACATAACTAGGAGCAAGAATTTAACCCGCACCGAATCGCTAAGAGCCATGTCATTCCAGTGTGTTCCTTTGTTGACTTATTTAGTTCCCTTATTCAACTGTTATGTTCCATTATTGAATTCTTACGTTCCCTTGGTTAATTGTTATGTTCCATATGTTGAATTGTTGTTCTATTCCATTATTAAATTGTTATGTTTGCTTGGTTAATTGTTATGTTCCATATGTTGAATTGTTGTTCTATTCCATTATTAAATTGTTATGTTTGCTTGGTTAATTGTTATGTTCCATATGTTGAGTTGTTGTTCTATTCCATTATTAAATTGTTATGTTTGCTTGGTTAATTGTTATGTTCCATATGTTGAATTGTTGTTTTGTTCCGTTGGTGAATTTTTATTCTGTTTCCTTCCTACCTATGCCGTTTACACACATTTAATTCATGATTAAAACACCAGACTCAACATTGTATAGTGACTCAGACTCCAGGTCCAACATTAAGCAGTGACCCAGACTCCAGGTCCAACATTAAGCAGTGACTCAGACTCCAGGTCCAACATTAAGCAGTGACTCAGACTCCAGGTCCAACATTAAGCAGTGACCCAGACTCCAGGTCCAACATTAAGCAGTGACCCAGACTCCAGGTCCAACATTAAGCAGTGACTCAGACTCCAGGTCCAACATTAAACAGTGACTCAGACTCCAGGTCCAACATTAAGCAGTGACCCAGACTCCATGTCCAACATTAAGCAGTGACCCAGACTCCAGGTCCAACATTAAGCAGTGACTCAGACTCCAGGTCCAACATTAAGCAGTGACCCAGACTCCAGGTCCAACATTAAGCAGTGACCCAGACTCCAGGTCCAACATTAAGCAGTGACCCAGACTCCAGGTCCAACATTAAGCAGTGACTCAGACTCCAGGTCCAACATTAAGCAGTGACCCAGACTCCAGGTCCAACATTAAGCAGTGACCCAGACTCCAGGTCCAACATTAAGCAGTGACGTAGACTCCAGGTCCAACATTAAGCAGTGACCCAGACTCCAGGTCCAACATTAAGCAGTGACCCAGACTCCAGGTCCAACATTAAGCAGTGACGTAGACTCCAGGTCCAACATTAAGCAGTGACCCAGACTCCAGGTCCAACATTAAGCAGTGACACAGACTCCAGGTCCAACATTAAGCAGTGACTCAGACTCCAGGTCCAACATTAAGCAGTGACTCAGACTCCAGGTCCAACATTAAGCAGTGACTCAGACTCCAGGTCCAACATTAAGCAGTGACCCAGACTCCAGGTCCAACATTAAGCAGTGACCCAGACTCCAGGTCCAACATTAAGCAGTGACTCAGACTCCAGGTCCAACATTAAACAGTGACTCAGACTCCAGGTCCAACATTAAGCAGTGACCCAGACTCCATGTCCAACATTAAGCAGTGACCCAGACTCCAGGTCCAACATTAAGCAGTGACTCAGACTCCAGGTCCAACATTAAGCAGTGACCCAGACTCCAGGTCCAACATTAAGCAGTGACCCAGACTCCAGGTCCAACATTAAGCAGTGACCCAGACTCCAGGTCCAACATTAAGCAGTGACTCAGACTCCAGGTCCAACATTAAGCAGTGACCCAGACTCCAGGTCCAACATTAAGCAGTGACCCAGACTCCAGGTCCAACATTAAGCAGTGACGTAGACTCCAGGTCCAACATTAAGCAGTGACCCAGACTCCATGTCCAACATTAAGCAGTGACCCAGACTCCAGGTCCAACATTAAGCAGTGACTCAGACTCCAGGTCCAACATTAAGCAGTGACCCAGACTCCAGGTCCAACATTAAGCAGTGACCCAGACTCCAGGTCCAACATTAAGCAGTGACCCAGACTCCAGGTCCAACATTAAGCAGTGACTCAGACTCCAGGTCCAACATTAAGCAGTGACCCAGACTCCAGGTCCAACATTAAGCAGTGACCCAGACTCCAGGTCCAACATTAAGCAGTGACGTAGACTCCAGGTCCAACATTAAGCAGTGACCCAGACTCCAGGTCCAACATTAAGCAGTGACCCAGACTCCAGGTCCAACATTAAGCAGTGACGTAGACTCCAGGTCCAACATTAAGCAGTGACCCAGACTCCAGGTCCAACATTAAGCAGTGACACAGACTCCAGGTCCAACATTAAGCAGTGACTCAGACTCCAGGTCCAACATTAAGCAGTGACACAGACTCCAGGTCCAACATTAAACAGTGACTCAGACTCCAGGTCCAACATTAAGCAGTGACTCAGACTCCAGGTCCAACATTAAACAGTGACTCAAGACTCCAGGTCCCAACCTTATGTATGGATTGTGGTGACCTTCACTTCCCTCCTCTGAGGGTGCCATACAGAAGATAACTATCATACTTATATCCTCTATCTTGGCATTCTTAGATACATGTTATCACATTTGTCCCTCTTTTGTTTCTTTATTGTAAGATGAACTCAACTTTCGTGCACGTCGCATTTGTTTGATAGAAATAAGTCCCAGTAAATTACACAAAAGAATGATACCAAAATAAGTTTACAAAAAGCAAGAGGAGCCTTCAACGCACTAGGAAACTTATGGAAATGCAATTGAAATTAGGTAAAATGTATTTAAGGAAAATGTAATAAGGTAAAAATTGTCAACTCCAATGTTAAATTAGTCATATTCTATGGCTGTGAAACATGGAGATCAATAAAATTGACAATCAAGAAGATACAGACCTTCATTAATGGATGCTTGAGCAGAATAAAAGAATGGAAATGGCAGGGTAAAATCACTAACATAGAATTATGGGAAAGTACCAGCCAAAAAATATCAATGGACAAAGAGATACAATGAAAGCGATAGTGCTGGATAGGACACACACTACAGAAGCCTATTGAGAGTGTTGCATAACAGGTCTTTTTTTTTAGATCCCCAGGGGGAGGGACAAAGAAGAAGACAAAATATTCTCGGAGAAGACAGATGGGAGTGGAAATGAAGATGATGGAGAAGACTTGAAATGATCTTAAAAGAATGGCAAGAAACAGAACGGCTTGGAAGTGTTTGTTGAAGACCTATGCTCCACAGGGAGTTGAAAGGTAGAAGAAGAAATTACAAAGAAGGGCCCTACCAGTTTTAAAAAAATACTGCTACTCAAACTAACGGCCCTAATATCGAATGTAAGAGAAATAAGCCTGGTACTGGTCCAGTCATCTCTCTCTTTTAAAGGTAAATAATGAGCTTCTCACTCTGATCACAATTACCTTGGACACAGCAGATCAATACCCACAGCAGCTGTTGACTAGCATGATGTGCTGCAATCATGCAGGTATTGGGTTGATATCTTCACAATGACATTTATTACCTGCCGGTGACGTCATACCATTACTAAATCAGAAAGGTATAAGCATATAACTATAATATTAGAATACCATGATTTATAAGATAAAAGAGTAAGGCTTATAGTACAAAATAACATAATATGTCAGTTAGAACAAAGTAGTCTGTAAATTGGAACAAATTATATGAGAAAATACTATGGTTTGTATGATACAGCAACTTTATCTGTAAGATAGAATCAAGTTGTACATAACAGATAAATGATAGATGATAGATATGACTTGAATCATGTACCAAACATATCTGTTACAAATTTAGAATGGAGAATACACAAAAATAAAGAATAAAAAATTACATGTAGAATAACAAAGATGATATGGCCCTTTCAACAGAAAACATTACCATTTAGATAGAACAAGATCACCACTTAGAGCAAAACTGACACAAGTGGTATTCCAAAAACAACATTGCCACCATCTCATCGATGTAGACAATCATGACAGCAACAGCAGCAAATGCCCCGCCGACAGTAAAAACCACAAATTAAAATTGTGTACACCTACCCTTTGTTTTGTTTCCAGAGATCCTTTGTTTGACTGGCCTCACCTTGGGAGGTAACTGGGACACGGGTTACATCTTGCACCAATTATTCATTATCTATCACCTTTTGCACCAATTATTCATTATCTGTTACATCTTGCACCATTTATTAATTATCTGTTACATCTTGCACCAATTATTCATTATCTGTTACATCTTGCACCAATTATTCATTATCTGTTACATCTTGCACCAATTATTCATTATCTATCACCTCTTGCACCAATTATTTGTTATCTATCACCTCTTGTACCAAATATTAATTATCTATCACCTCTTGTACCAAATATTAATTATCTATCACCTCTTGCATCAATTATTCATATCTATCACCTCTTGTACCAAGTATTCATTATGTCCCTTATTGTACCAAGTATTCATTATGTCCCCTCTTGTACCATTTTTTTGTTATCTGTACCCTCAAACGCTTGTACTCATTGTACACTCTGTATCAAAATGCTCACATTTTTTCATGTTGAAAAAAGTTACCTGAATGTGATTATTTGAGAAATAAAAGTTGTTACAACGGAAATTGTTCAATGTTTGGGCCCAGGTGAAAGAATCTTAAAATGCTTTTTAAAAGAACTGAAAAGATATCAAATCCAGCTAGTTGCTCGAAACTAACTTCCCACCCTAGTTGAATATTTGACAAATCAGTTAAAGAGAGAAAGAAGTGAGAAGCAAGTGAACAAAATTAGACAAAGAAAACAGGAATAATCTGCCTTTATCAAACGCAAGAATAGTGTGTCAATGAAGAGTTAAAATAAAAATAAAGATCAATAAAGAAGGGTATAGTACCTGTTATGTAGAGCATATTGGGACCTAGAAGACAATGAGTCCAAGACATGAAGAACTCTCTACAGACTACACTAATGGAAGCAAGACATGAAGAACTCTCTACAGACTACACTAATGGAAGCAAGACATGAAGAACTCTCTACAGACAACACTAATAGAAGCAAGACATGAAGAACTCTCTACAGACTACACTAATAGAAGCAAGACATGAAGAACTCTCTACAGACTACACTAATAGAAGCAAGACATGAAGAACTCTCTACAGACTACACTAATAGAAGCAAGACATGAAGAACTCTCTACAGACTACACTAATAGAAGCAAGACATGAAGAACTCTCTACAGACTACACTAATAGAAGCAAGACATGAAGAACTCTCTACAGACTACACTAATAGAAGCAAGACATGAAGAACTCTCTACAGACTACACTAATAGAAGCAAGACATGAAGAACTCTCTACAGACTACACTAATAGAAGCAAGACATGAAGAACTCTCTACAGACTACACTAATAGAAGCAAGACATGAAGAACTCTCTACAGACTACACTAATAGAAGCAAGACATGAAGAACTCTCTACAGACTACACTAATGGAAGCAAGACATGAAGAACTCTCTACAGACTACACTAATGGAAGCAAGACATGAAGAACTCTCTACAGACTACACTAATGGAAGCAAGGCATGAAGAACTCTCTACAGACTACACTAATGGAAGCAAGGCATGAAGAACTCTCTACAGACTACACTAATAGAAGCAAGACATGAAGAACTCTCTACAGACTACACTAATGGAAGCAAGACATGAAGAACTCTCTACAGACTACACTAATGGAAGCAAGACATGAAGAACTCTCTACAGACTACACTAATAGAAGCAAGACATGAAGAACTCTCTACAGACTACACTAATAGAAGCAAGACATGAAGAACTCTCTACAGACTACACTAATGGAAGCAAGACATGAAGAACTCTCTACAGACTACACTAATAGAAGCAAGACATGAAGAACTCCATACAGACTACACTAATGGAAGCAAGACATGAAGAACTCTCTACAGACTACACTAATAGAAGCAAGACATGAAGAACTCTCTACAGACTACACTAATGGAAGCAAGACATGAAGAACTCCATACAGACTACACTAATGGAAGCAAGGCATGAAGAACTCTCTACAGACTACACTAATGGAAGCAAGACATGAAGAACTCTCTACAGACTACACTAATGGAAGCAAGGCATGAAGAACTCTCTACAGACTACACTAATGGAAGCAAGGCATGAAGAACTCTCTACAGACTACACTCACTGAGGCAGATGACTAAACCTGAAACAGGGATAAACACACAATCACACACACACAATGGAACATGACCTTATGTACACCCACATTTATGACATTAGACATTGACTGCATGCAATGATTTTTGTTTGCGTTTTTTGTTTTAATGATCTATAGTAAACAGGCACCAGAAAAAGGACTTGACACATCAGTTCTTCTGCATTCACTTTTAGTTGATTGCATTGTATTGTGTTTAGCATCTTGTTGGCTAGATAATCCACCTTTACCAAAATTTTCTGTACAACTGCTAATTAGCCTTTGGTTGTCCTTGATAAGTAACAGTTAGTCAACCAATTCCATCTACATCGCAGTGGAACCAATCTCATAATCTTTACTTTTGTGGTATGCAATTTTATTAAAATCTGGCCGGTGTTGTCAGTCCCCTTATCTTCACGAAAATGTTCATTTTAAATGAGGTAAACTGCAGAGTAAAACAATATGAACTTAGACTCAGTCTTGGGGCAGTTCTCTGGCACACAACAATTAGTACACCATTGGTTGTCAGAGCTTGGGTTAAGGCAAGTTTATGGGTTGTCAGAGCTTGGGTTAAGGCAAGTTTATGGGTTGTCAGAGCTTGGGTTGGGTTAAGGGAAGTTTATGGGTTGTCAGAGCTTGGGTTAAGGGAAGTTTATGGGTTGTCAGAGCTTGGGTTGGGTTATGGGAAGTTTATGGGTTGTCAGGGGTCAGAGTAGGGGAAGTTTATGGGTTGTCAGAGCTTAGGTTAAGGGAAGTTTGTGGGTTGTCAGAGGTCAGAGTAAGGGAATTTTATGGGTTGTCAGAGCTTGGATTAAGGAAAGTTTATGGGTTGTCGGAGGTCAGAGTAAGGGAAGTTTATGGGTTGTCAGAGGTTGGAATAAGGGAAGTTTATGGGTTGTCAGAGGTTGAAGTAAGGGAAGTTTATGGGTTGTCAGCTCTTGGGTTAAGGGAAGTTTATGGGTTGTCAGCTCTTGGGTTAAGAGAAGTTTATGGGTTGTCAAAGGTTAGAGTAAAGAAAGTTTATGGGTTGTCAGAGCTTGGGGTGAAGGAAGTTTATGGGTTGTCAGAGCTTGGGTTAAGGGAAGTTTATGGGTTGTCAGAGTAAGGGAAGTTTATGGGTTGTCAGAGTAAGGGAAGTTTATAGGTTGTCAGAGGTTGGAGTAAGGGAAGTTTATGGGTTGTCAGTTCTTGGGTTAAGGTAAGTTTATGGGTTGTCAAAGGTCAGAGTAAGGAAAGTTTATGGGTTGTCAGAGCTTGGGGTGAAGGAAGTTTATGGGTTGTCAGAGCTTGGGTTAAGGGAAGTTTATGGGTTGTCAGAGGTCAGAGTAAGGGAAGTTTATGGGTTGTCAGATGTCAGAGTAAGGGAAGTTTATGGGTTGTCAGAGGTCTGGGTAAGGGAATTTTATGGGTTGTCAGAGCTTGGGTTAAGGGAAGTTTATGGGTTGTCAGAGCTTGGGTTAAGGGAAGTTTATGGGTTGTCAGAGGTCTGGGTAAGGGAATTTTATGGGTTGTCAGAGCTTGGGTTAAGGGAAGTTTATGGGTTGTCAGAGCTTGGGTTAAGGGAAGTTTATGGGTTGTCAGAAGCTGGAGTAAGGGAAGTTTATGGGTTGTCAGAGGTCAGAGTAACGGAAATTTTTATGGGTTGTTAGAGGTCAGAGTAAGGGAAGTTTATGGGCTATTAGAGGTCAGAGTAAGGGAAGTTTATGGGTTGTCCAAGGTCAGAGTAAGGGAAGTTATGGGTTGTCAGTGTAAGGGAAGTTAATGGGTTGTCAGAGGTTGGAGTAAGGGAAGTTTATGGGTTGTCAGAGGTTGGAGTAAGGCAAGTTTATGGATTTTCAAAGCTTGGGTTAAGGTAAGTTTATGGTTTGTCAGAGCTTGGGTTAAGGTAAGTTTATGGGTTGTCAGAGGTTGGAGTAAGGCAAGTTTATGGGTTGTCAGAGCTTGGGTTAAGGGAAGCTTATGGGTTGTCAGAGGTTGGAGTAAGGCAAGTTTATGGGTTGTCAGAGGTTGGAGTAAGGCAAGTTTATGGGTTG
>JAVIAB010000024.1:78679795-78682335 GCA_032433765.1 Megaustenia siamemsis | reverse complement strand
AAACAGGAGTCAGACAAGGCTGTGTTCTATCGCCGGATTTGTTTTCACTTTACAGCGAATATATTATGAGATCAATTGTAGACAAAAAAGGAATTGAAGTCAACGGTCACAACATAAATAATTTGCGATATGCGAATGACACAGTCTTAATAGCAGAGACAGAGAACGAGCTACAAGAAATGATAGACATAATAGTAAAAGAAAGCAACAAGAAAGGTCTCAGTCCTGAACAGTAAGAAACAGAAGTAATGGTTATATCGAAGAAACAATCATCACCATCATGCAGCATAAAAATAAACAAGACAAATCTGAAACAAGTGCAACGTTTCAAATACTTGTGCACAATAATAACATCAGATGGGAGATGCACCACAGAAATAAAAAGCAGAATAGCTCAGGCCAAAATAGCATTTCAGAAAATGAAAAATATCTTATGCAACAAATCTATGTCAATAAAATTAGAAAGAGAGTTCATCAGTGCTATATAGAACCAATTCTGACCCATGAAAACGAATCATGGACAGTAGGCAAACAAATGAAAGACGATAAGAGGCCACAGAGATGGGATTTCTCAGAAGAATGTTGAAAGTTCCCTGGACAGCTAAAACGACAAATGAGGAAGTTCTCAAAGAGGCCAACACAAAAGGGAGCTCTTAAAAACATCAGAAAGAAGCAATCAACATTTTTCGGGCCCATCATGAGAAGAGGAAAGTTGGAATACTTGGTTACAACTGGCAAAATAAAAGGAAAGAGAGATCGCGGACGACAAAGAGAGAAAATACTGGATAGCTTGGTGTCATGGCATGGAAAACAGTCAACAACAGAACTGATACGATGCACTGTGGATAGAAGATTGTGGAGGGACATGATCACCTACGCCAACCAGTATGGCACATGATGATGATAATGATGAGAGTAGATCACAGATTCAGTCATTTAGGCGTAGTCGGTAGTAGTCGTCAGTCTCTCCTGGGTCAGTCCAGCTGTGAGGAATTGCAGAGTTGATCAATTGTAAGCAAGTATAAAAGGTGTGAATGAAGTAAACTTTACAATGTTGTGAAGATCGTGTGGGTCATTCGTTAAGTAGAGGTCTGACCTTGCGTGTGGTAACACTGCAACACGATCGTGTGGGTCATTCGTTATGTAGAGGTCTGACCTTGCGTGTGGTGACACTGCAACAACGTGACAAGGCAGAGTAATCAAAACACAACAAAACGAGCCTTCAATAAACGTTGTGAGAACACCAGACCCAAGGGTCGATCACGAAAAGTATTTATTGACGGAATATTAGAAACACTAGGAAACATAACTGCAGCAGGGGCGAACAGAAGAGCAAAAGACCGCAAACTATATCTTTCCTCGACGCTAAAAGACAAATGAGGAAAGAAAGGAGAAGAGGAAGTGCATGATACACGTTGTATTTCTGGACATTCACTATCACATTCACTATCACATTCACTATCACATTCACTATCACATTCACTATCACATTCACTATTACATTCACCCGTAACACCAAATTCTAACTTTCATTTTGACATTGTCGTGGTAATAGCCCCTTTCAGGATTTTTTAAAGAAAGTTGCATTTGTCTGGGATATACAGAAATGTATGAAAATTAATCATCATCATCAAGTAATGGGCCTGCCGGCGTAGGGGAACATGTCTCTCCACAATTTTCAATCTCGACAGTTATTTATCATTTCTGTTGTTGACCTTCTGCCAAGCCATTCTCTAAAGCTGTCTGGTATTTTATCTCTTTGCTTTGCTCTATCTCATCGTCCCTCAATTTTCCAGTTGTTACAATATATTCCAGTTGTTTTCATCTCATTACATGGCCAAAAATTATGATTGTTTCTTCCTAATATTGGAAATTAGCTCTCTTTTTGCTTTGGCCTCTTTCAGAACGTTTTCATTACTCTTCTTAGCTGTCCATTGTATTTTCAACATTCTTCTGTAAAACCACATTTCTACAGACTCCAGTGATTTTCTTATTTGTTGTCCTATTGACCATGATTCCCATTCATATGTTAAGACTGACTCTACATAACATTTCAGAACTCTTTTTCTTATTTATATTTTCAAAAATGGATTGAATAGTATCTTCCTCATTTTTTTGTGTGGAAAGCTGCTTGACTGAGCATTCTTCATCTCGCCTCTTTTGTACATCTTCCGTCTCAGGTTAACAAGTTCCCAGCAATTTAAATTCCTTTACCTGCTTTAATATTGTTCCACTTGTCTTTATTTTGCACTGAGGTGATGTATTTATCTTTGTTGTTACCATTACTTCTGTTTTAAGGCTGAATCCTTTATTTTTGCTTTTTTTTCATTATAATTTCCAACATTTCTTGTAACTCATTTTCACTCTTAGCGATTAAGACTGTATCACCAACATACCTTAGATTATTTATATTGTGACCTCCAATTGTTATTCCAGGCATACCCCTTATGGATCTTAAAATAATCTCACTATAAATATTAAACAAATCCGGGGACAACACACAACCTTGCCTACACCCTGTTTTATTTCTTGAAACATTC
>JAVIAB010000024.1:78552295-78674795 GCA_032433765.1 Megaustenia siamemsis | reverse complement strand
ACAGTGGTCTTTCTGGTGTGACTGTTGATCGACGTGTTGTAGGTCTGACAGTGGTCTTTCAGGTGGTGACTGTTGATCAACGTGTTGTAGGTCTGATAGAAGGCTTTCTGTTGGTGACTTTTGATCGACGTTTTGTAGGTATAACAGTGGTCTTTCTGGTGGTGACGTTTGATCAACGTGTTGTAGGTCTAACAGTGATTATTCTGGTGGTGACTGTTGATCGACGTGTTGTAGGTCTGAGTGGTCTTTCTGGTGCTGACTATTTATGGACGTGTTGTAGTTCTGACAGTGGTCTTTCTGGTGGTGACTGTTTATCGACGTGTTGTAGGTCTGAGTGGTCTTTCTGGTGGTGACTGTTGATCGACGTGTTGTAGGTCTGACAGTGGTCTTTCTGGTGGTGACTGTTGATCGACGTGTTGTAGGTCTGACAGTGATCTTTCTGGTGGTGACTGTTGATCGACGTGTTGTAGGTCTGAGTGGTCTTTCTGGTGGTGACTGTTGATCGACGTGTTGTAGGTCTGACAGTGGTCTTTCTGGTGGTGACTGTTGATCGACGTGTTGTAGGTCTGACAGTGGTCTTTCTGGTGGTGACTTTTTATCGACGTGTTGTAGGTCTGACAGTGATCTTTCTGGTGGTGACTTTTTATCGACGTGTTGTAGGTCTGACAGTGATCTTTCTGGTGCTGACATTTTATCGACGTGTTGTAGGTCTGACAGTAGTCTTTCTGGTGGTGATATTTTTATCGACGTGTTGTAGGTCTGACAGTAGTCTTTCTGGTGGTGACTTTTTATCGACTTGTTGTAGGTCTTACAGTGTAACACTAGGGTCCGACACACATAGTCCATTCACGCAAATCTTAAAATTTAAATATGAAGGAGAGTATGTTAACGTTTATGAGTTATTTTAAAATGACGTCATCTTGTACTGACAGCGTAATGTGTGAATAACAAGTAGTATTACACGTTATGCCCTATTTTGGAATCCCCTGGGGAAATGATAAAGAGGAATGACGAATATGCTTGGAGAAGACATATGGAAGCAGAGATGAAGATGATTGGGAAGACATGGAAAGATCTTATAAAAATGACAAGAAACAGAACGGCTTGGAAAGTGTTTGTTGTGTTGAAGACCAATGCTCCACAGGGAGTTGACAGGAAGAAGAAGATGAATTCAGTGGCTACCGTATCCACATCGTATGTTGGCTACCATGGAGCGCCATTTTTCTCTCTCTCTTCTCTTGATGGTGCATGTTGTCGATCATAGATTTAACTGTTCATTGTTTTATGTTACCAGTTTCACTTAATTCTTGGTCTGCCTCTGCCTCGTCTACCTTCTACCTTCCCTTTCAAAACGACTTTTATAATGGTATTATGTCTCTTTACATGTCCCAACAATTTCCCTTGACTTTTTAAAATTGTGTTAAGTACATTTGTTTTCATTTTCAGCTGATTCAGAACTTCCTTATTTGTTTTCTTTTCCTTCAACCAATTGTCTCCCTTTTTCTAAACGTCCACATTTCAAAGGTTTCAATTCTCTGACCCATTTTGTTATTTAATGTCCATGTTTCTGCATCATACAAGAGTGTTCAGTATATATAGCATTTTGGTATCCGTAGTTTTAGTTCTGATGTAATTTGCTTAGATATGAGTACATTGTGCGTGTTGTAGGTCTTACAATGGTCTTTCTGGTGGAGACTTTTTTCCTACGTGTTGTAGGTCTGACAGTGGTCTTTCTGGTGGTGACTGTTGATCAACGTGTTGTAGGTCTGACAGAGGACTTTCTGGTGGTGACTGTTGATCGCGTGTTGTAGGTATAACAGTGGTCTTTCTGGTGGTGACTGTTGATCGACGTGTTGTAGGTCTAATAGTGGTCTTTCTGTTTGTGACTTTTTATCGACGTGTTGTAGGTCTAACAGTGGTCTTTCTGGTGGTGACGTTTGATCACGTGTTGTAGGTCTGACAGTGGTCTTTCTGGTGGTGACTGTTGATCACGTGTTGTAGGTCTGACAGTGGTCTTTCTGGTGGTGTCCTGTTGATCAACGTGTTGTAGGTCTAACAGTGGTCTTTCTGGTGGTGACTGTTGATCAACGTGTTGTAGGTCTAACAGTGGTCTTTCTGGTGGTGACTGTTGATCAACGTGTTGTAGGTCTGACAGTGGTCTTTCTGGTGGTGACTGTTGATCAACGTGTTGTAGGTCTAACAGTGGTCTTTCTGGTGGTGACGTTTGATCAACGTGTTGTAGGTCTGACAGTGGTCTTTCTGGTGGTGACTGTTGATCGACGTGTTGTAGGTCTGACAGTGGTCTTTCTGGTGTGACTGTTGATCGACGTGTTGTAGGTCTGACAGTGGTCTTTCAGGTGGTGACTGTTGATCAACGTGTTGTAGGTCTGATAGAAGGCTTTCTGTTGGTGACTTTTGATCGACGTTTTGTAGGTATAACAGTGGTCTTTCTGGTGGTGACTGTTGATCAACGTGTTGTAGGTCTGACAGAGGTCTTTCTGTTTGTGACTTTTTATCGACGTGTTGTAGGTCTAACAGTGGTCTTTCTGTGGTGACGTTTGATCAACGTGTTGTAGGTCTAACAGTGATTATTCTGGTGGTGACTGTTGATCGAACGTGTTGTAGGTCTGAGTGGTCTTTCTGGTGCTGACTATTTATGGACGTGTTGTAGGTCTAACAGTGATTATTCTGGTGGTGACTGTTGATCGACGTGTTGTAGGTCTGAGTGGTCTTTCTGGTGGTGACTGTTGATCAACGTATTGTAGGTCTGACAGTGGTCTTTCTAGTGGTGACTGTTGATCGATGTGTTGTAGGTCTGACAGTGGTCTTTCTGGTGGTGACTTTTTATTGACGTGTTGTAGGTCTGACAGTGGTCTTTCTGGTGCTGACATTTTATCGACGTGTTGTAGGTCTGACAGTAGTCTTTCTGGTGGTGATATTTTATCGAATTGTTGTAGGTCTGACAGTGTAACACTAGGGTCCGACACACATAGTCCATTCACGCAAATCTGTAAATTTAAATATGAAGCAGAGTATGTTAACGTTTATGAGTTATTTTAAAATGACGTCATCTTGTACTGACAGCGTAGTGTGTGAATAAACAAGTAGTATTACACGATATGCCCTATTTTGGAATCCCCTGGGAAATGATAAGAGGAATGCCAAAATATGCTTGGGGAAGACATATGGAAGCAGAGATGAAGATGATGGGGAAGACATGGAAAGATCTTATAAAATGACAAGAAACAGAACGGCTTGGAAAGTGTGTTGTTTGTGTTGAAGACCAATGCTCCACATGGAGTTGACAGGAAGAAGAAGATGAATTCAGTGGCTACCGTATCCACATCGTATGTTGGCTACCATAGAGCGCCATTTTTCTCTCTCTCTTCTCTTGATGGTGCATGTTGTCGATCATAGATTTAACTGTTTCATTGTTTTATGTTACCAGTTCACTTAATTCTTGGTCTGCCTCTGCCTCGTCTACCTTCTACCTTCCCTTTCAAACGACTTTTTATAATGGTATTATGTCTCTTTACATGTCCCACAATTTCCCTTGACTTTTTAAAATTGTGTTAAGTACATTTGTTTTCATTTTCAGCTGATTCAGAACTTCCTTATTTGTTTTCTTTTCCTTCAAACCAATTGTCTCCCTTTTTCTAAACGTCCACATTTCAAAGGTTTCAATTCTCTGACCCATTTTGTTATTTAATGTCCATGTTTCTGCATCATACAAGAGTGTTCAGTATATATAGCATTTTGGTATCCGTAGTTTTAGTTCTGATGTAATTTGCTTAGATATGAGTACATTGTGCGTGTTGTAGGTCTTACAATGGTCTTTCTGGTGGAGACTTTTTTCCTACGTGTTGTAGGTCTGACAGTGGTCTTTCTGGTGGTGACTGTTGATCAACGTGTTGTAGGTCTGACAGAGGACTTTCTGGTGGTGACTGTTGATCGACGTGTTGTAGGTATAACAGTGGTCTTTCTGGTGGTGACTGTTGATCGACGTGTTGTAGGTCTAATAGTGGTCTTTCTGTTTGTGACTTTTTATCGACGTGTTGTAGGTCTAACAGTGGTCTTTCTGGTGGTGACTGTTGATCAACGTGTTGTAGGTCTGACAGTGGTCTTTCTGGTGGTGACTGTTGATCAACGTGTTGTAGGTCTGACAGTGGTCTTTCTGGTGGTGTCTGTTGATCAACGTGTTGTAGGTCTAACAGTGGTCTTTCTGGTGGTGACTGTTGATCAACGTGTTGTAGGTCTAACAGTGGTCTTTCTGGTGGTGACTGTTGATCAACGTGTTGTAGGTCTGACAGTGGTCTTTCTGTGGTGACTGTTGATCAACGTGTTGTAGGTCTAACAGTGGTCTTTCTGGTGGTGACGTTTGATCAACGTGTTGTAGGTCTGACAGTGGTCTTTCTGGTGGTGACTGTTGATCGACGTGTTGTAGGTCTGACAGTGGTCTTTCTGGTGTGACTGTTGATCGACGTGTTGTAGGTCTGACAGTGGTCTTTCAGGTGGTGACTGTTGATCAACGTGTTGTAGGTCTGATAGAAGGCTTTCTGTTGGTGACTTTTGATCGACGTTTTGTAGGTATAACAGTGGTCTTTCTGGTGGTGACTGTTGATCACGTGTTTGTAGGTCTGACAGAGGTCTTTCTGTTTGTGACTTTTTATCGACGTGTTGTAGGTCTAACAGTGGTCTTTCTGGTGGTGACGTTTGATCAACGTGTTGTAGGTCTAACAGTGATTATTCTGGTGGTGACTGTTGATCGACGTGTTGTAGGTCTGAGTGGTCTTTCTGGTGCTGACTATTTATGGACGTGTTGTAGGTCTAACAGTGATTATTCTGGTGGTGACTGTTGATCGACGTGTTGTAGGTCTGAGTGGTCTTTCTGGTGGTGACTGTTGATCAACGTATTGTAGGTCTGACAGTGGTCTTTCTAGTGGTGACTGTTGATCGATGTGTTGTAGGTCTGACAGTGGTCTTTCTGGTGGTGACTTTTTATTGACGTGTTGTAGGTCTGACAGTGGTCTTTCTGGTGCTGACATTTTATCGACGTGTTGTAGGTCTGACAGTAGTCTTTCTGGTGGTGATATTTTATCGAATTGTTGTAGGTCTGACAGTGTAACACTAGGGTCCGACACACATAGTCCATTCACGCAAATCTGTAAATTTAAATATGAAGCAGAGTATGTTAACGTTTATGAGTTATTTTAAAATGACGTCATCTTGTACTGACAGCGTAATGTGTGAATAAACAAGTAGTATTACACGATATGCCCTATTTTTGGAATCCCCTGGGGAAATGATAAAGAGGAATGCCAAAATATGCTTGGGGAAGACATATGGAAGCAGAGATGAAGATGATGGGGAAGACATGGAAAGATCTTATAAAAATGACAAAAACAGAACGGCTTGGAAAGTGTTGTTTGTGTTGAAGACCAATGCTCCACAGGGAGTTGACAGGAAGAAGAAGATGAATTCAGTGGCTACCGTATCCACATCGTATGTTGGCTACCATAGAGCGCCATTTTTCTCTCTCTCTTCTCTTGATGGTGCATGTTGTCGATCATAGATTTAACTGTTCATTGTTTTATGTTACCAGTTCACTTAATTCTTGGTCTGCCTCTGCCTCGTCTACCTTCTACCTTCCCTTTCAAACGACTTTTATAATGGTATTATGTCTCTTTACATGTCCCAACAATTTCCCTTGACTTTTTAAAATTGTGTTAAGTACATTTGTTTTCATTTTCAGCTGATTCAGAACTTCCTTATTTGTTTTCTTTTCCTTCAACCAATTGTCTCCCTTTTTCTAAACGTCCACATTTCAAAGGTTTCAATTCTCTGACCCATTTTGTTATTTAATGTCCATGTTTCTGCATCATACAAGAGTGTTCAGTATATATAGCATTTTGGTATCCGTAGTTTTAGTTCTGATGTAATTTGCTTAGATATGAGTACATTGTGCGTGTTGTAGGTCTTACAATGGTCTTTCTGGTGGAGACTTTTTTCCTACGTGTTGTAGGTCTGACAGTGGTCTTTCTGGTGGTGACTGTTGATCACGTGTTGTAGGTCTGACAGAGGTCTTTCTGGTGGTGACTGTTGATCGACGTGTTGTAGGTATAACAGTGGTCTTTCTGGTGGTGACTGTTGATCGACGTGTTGTAGGTCTAATAGTGGTCTTTCTGTTTGTGACTTTTTATCGACATGTTGTAGGTCTAACAGTGGTCTTTCTGGTGGTGACTGTTGATCAACGTGTTGTAGGTCTGACAGTGGTCTTTCTGGTGGTGACTGTTGATCAACGTGTTGTAGGTCTGACAGTGGTCTTTCTGGTGGTGTCTGTTGATCAACGTGTTGTAGGTCTAACAGTGGTCTTTCTGGTGGTGACTGTTGATCAACGTGTTGTAGGTCTAACAGTGGTCTTTCTGGTGGTGACTGTTGATCAACGTGTTGTAGGTCTGACAGTGGTCTTTCTGGTGGTGACTGTTGATCAACGTGTTGTAGGTCTAACAGTGGTCTTTCTGGTGGTGACGTTTGATCAACGTGTTGTAGGTCTGACAGTGGTCTTTCTGGTGGTGACTGTTTGATCGACGTGTTGTAGGTCTGACAGTGGTCTTTCTGGTGTGACTGTTTATCGACGTGTTGTAGGTCTCTGCAGTGGTCTTTCAGGTGGTGACTGTTGATCAACGTGTTGTAGGTCTGACAGAGGTCTTTCTGTTGGTGACTTTTGATCGACGTTTTGTAGGTATAACAGTGGTCTTTCTGGTGGTGACTGTTGATCAACGTGTTGTAGGTCTGACAGAGGTCTTTCTGTTTGTGACTTTTTATCGACGTGTTGTAGGTCTAACAGTGGTCTTTCTGGTGGTGACGTTTGATCATCGTGGTGTAGGTCTAACAGTGATTATTCTGGTGGTGACTGTTGATCGACGTGTTGTAGTCTGAGTGGTCTTTCTGGTGCTGACTATTTATGGACGTGTTGTAGGTCTAACAGTGATTATTCTGGTGGTGACTGTTGATCGACGTGTTGTAGGTCTGAGTGGTCTTTCTGGTGGTGACTGTTGATCAACGTGTTGTAGGTCTGACAGTGGTCTTTCTAGTGGTGACTGTTGATCGACGTGTTGTAGGTCTGACAGTGGTCTTTCTGGTGCTGACATTTTATCGACGTGTTGTAGGTCTGACAGTAGTCTTTCTGGTGGTGATATTTTATCGACGTGTTGTAGGTCTGACAGTAGTCTTTCTGGTGGTGACTTTTTATCGACTTGTTGTAGGTCTGACAGTGTAACACTAGGGGCGCACACAATAGTCCATAACGCAAATCTGTAAATTTAAATATGAAGGAGAGTATGTTAACGTTTATGAGTTTATTTTAAAATGACGTCATCTTGTACTGACTGCGTAATGTGTGAATAAACAAGTAGTATTACACTATATGCCCTATTTTGGAATCCCCTGGGGAAATGATAAAGAGGAATGCCAAATATGCTTGGAGAAGACATATGGAGCAGAGATGAAGATGATGGGGAAGACATGGAAAGATCTTATAAAAATGACAAAAACAGAGTGGCTTGGAAAGTGTGTGTTGTGTTGAAGACCAATGCTCCACAGGGAGTTGACAGGAAGAAGAAGATGAATTCAGTGGCTACCGTATCCACATCGTATGTTGGCTACAACATGGAGCGCCATTTTTTTCTCTCTCTCTTCTCTTGATGGTGCATGTTGTCGATCATAGATTTAACTGTTCATGTTTTATGTTACCAGTTCACTTAATTCTTGGTCTGCCTCTGCCTCGTCTACCTTTCTACCTTCCCTTTCAAAACGACTTTTATAATGGTATTATGTCTCTTTACATGTCCCAACAATTTCCCTTGACTTTTTAAAATTGTGTTAAGTACATTTGTTTCATTTTCAGGTGATTCAGAATTCTTATTTGTTTTCTTTTCCTTCCATCCAATTGTCTCCCTTTTTCTAAACGTCCACATTTCAAGGTTTCAATTCTCTGACCCATTTTGTTATTATGTCCATGTTTCTGCATCATACAAGAGTGTTCAGTAATATATAGCATTTTGGTATCCGTAGTTTTAGTTCTGATGTAATTTGCTTAGATATGAGTACATTGTACGTGTTGTAGGTCTTACAATGGTCTTTCTGGTGGAGACTTTTTTCTACGTGTTGTAGGTCTGACAGTGGTCTTTCTGGTGGTGACTGTTGATCAACGTGTTGTAGGTCTGACAGAGGTCGTTTCTGGTGGTGACTTTTGATCGACGTGTTGTAGGTATAACAGTGGTCTTTCTGGTGGTGACTGTTGATCAACGTGTTGTAGGTCTGACAGTGGTCTTTCTGGTGGTGACTTTTGATCGACGTGTTGTAGGTATAACGTGGTCTTTCTGGTGGTGACTGTTGATCGACGTGTTGTAGGTCTAACAGTGGTCTTTCTGGTGGTGACGTTTGATCAACGTGTTGTAGGTCTAACAGTGATTATTCTGGTGGTGACTGACTGTTGATCGACGTGTTGTAGGTCTGAGTGGTCTTCTGTGCTGACTATTATGGACGTGTTGTAGTTCTGACAGTGGTCTTTCTGGTGGTGACTGTTTATCGACGTGTTGTAGGTCTGAGTGGTCTTTCTGGTGGTGACTGTTGATCGACGTGTTGTAGGTCTGACAGTGGTCTTTCTGGTGGTGACTGTTGATCGACGTGTTGTAGTTCTGACAGTGGTCTTTCTGTAGGTGACTGTTGATCGACGTGTTGTAGTTCTGACAGTAGTCTTTCTGTAGGTGACTGTTGATCGACGTGTTGTAGGTCTGACAGTGGTCTTTCTGTAGGTGACTGTTGATCGACGTGTTGTAGGTCTGACAGTGGTCTTTCTGGTGGTGACTGTTCATCGACGTGTTGTAGGTCTGACAGTAGTCTTTCTGTAGGTGACTGTTGATCGACGTGTTGTAGTTCTGACAGTGGTCTTTCTGGTGGTGACTATTTATGGACGTGTTGTAGTTCTGACAGTGGTCTTTCTGGTGCTGACATTTTATCGACGTGTTGTAGGTCTGACAGTAGTCTTTCTGGTGGTGACTTTTTATCGACTTGTTGTAGGTCTGACAGTGTAACACTAGGGTGCGACACACATAGCCATTCACGCAAATCTGTAAATTTAAATATGAAGGAGAGTATGTTAACGTTTATGAGTTATTTTAAAATGACGTCATCTTGTACTGACAGCGTAATGTGTGAATAAACAAGTAGTATTACACGATATGCCCTATTTTGGAATCCCCTGGGGAAATGATAAAGAGTAATGCCAAAATATGCTTGGAGAAGACATATGGAAGCAGAGATGAAGATGATGGGGAAGACTTGGAAAGATCTTATAAAATGACAAGAAACAGAACGCTGGAAAGTGTGTTTTTTTGTGTTGAAGACCAATGCTCCACAGGGAGTTGACAGGAAGTTGAAGATGAATTCAGTGGCTACCGTATCCACATCGTATGTTGGCTACCATGGAGCGCCATTTTCTCTCTCTCTTCTCTTGATGGTGCATGTTGTCGATCATAGATTTACCTGTTTATTTTGTAATGTATCAGTTCACTTAATCTTGGTCTGCTTCTGCCGCACCTACCTTGTACCTTCCCTTTCAAAACGACTTTTATAATGGTATTATGTCTCTTTACATGTCCCAACAATTTCCCTTGTCTTTTTAAAATTGTGTTAAGTACATTTGTTTTCATTTTCAGCTCATTCAGAACTTGCTTATTTGTTTTCTTTTCCTTCCATCCAATTGTCCCCCTTTTCCTATAGATCCACATTTCAAAGGTTTCAATTCTCTGACCCATTACAAGAGTGTTCAGTATAAATAGCATTTGGTATCCGTAGTTTTAGTTCGGATGTAATTTGCTTAGATATGAGTACATTGTACATGTTGTTAAATACGATTTTGCTATTTCTATTTTATTTGTATATTTTGTCTTACATTTTCCATCATCTCTTATAAAATATTCATATAGCTATAATGTTTGAATTCTTTCCAGGTTCTTTCCATCTACTCCAATAACTCATTGTATATTTTGTGTCATTTCTCTATTAATGATCATTGTTTTAATCTTTTCAATGTTTATTTCTAATTCATAATCTTTGCTTAAATAAGTGAAATAATAATGTCCTGTAATGACAATATTCTCCCTTGTCACGTAGTGACAATAGTCTCCCTTTTCTTGTAGTGACAATAGTCTCCCTTGTCCTGTAGTGATAAAGTCTCCCTTGTCCTGTAGTGATAATAGTCTCCCTTGTCCTGTAGTGACAATAGTCTCCCTTGTCCTGTAGTGATAATAGTCTCCCTTGTCCTGTAGTGACAATAGTCTCCCTTGTCCTGTAGTGACAATAGTCTCCCTTGTCCTGTAGTGACAATAGTCTCCCTTGTCCGTAGTGACAATAGTATCCCTTTTCTTGTAGTGACAATAGTCTCCCTTGTCCTGTAATGACTATAGTCTCCCTTGTCCAGTAGTGACAATAGTCTCCCTTGTCCTGTAGTGATAATAGTCTCCCTTGTCCTGTAGTGACAATAGTCTCCCTTGTCCTGTAGTGACAATAGTCTCCCTTGTCCCTGAGTGACAATAGTCTCCCTTGTCCTGTAGTGACAATAGTCTCCCTTGTCCTGTAGTGACAATAGTCTGCCTTTTCTTGTAGTGACAATAGTCTCCCTTGTCCTGTAGTGACAATAGTCTCCCTTGTCCTGTAGTGATAATAGTCTCCCTTGTCCTGTAGTGACAATAGTCTCCCTTGTCCTGTAGTGATAATAGTCTCCCTTGTCCTGTAGTGACAATAGTCTCCCTTGTCCTGTAGTGACAATAGTCTCCCTTGTCCTGTAGTGACAATAGTCTCCCTTGTCCTGTAGTGATAATAGTTTCCCTTGTCCCGTAGTGACATAGTATCCCTTTTCTTGTAGTGACAATAGTCTCCCTTGTCCTGTAATGACTATAGTCTCCCTTGTCCAGTAGTGACAATAGTCTCCCTTGTCCTGTAGTGATAATAGTCTCCCTTGTCCTGTAGTGACAATAGTCTCCCTTGTCCTGTAGTGACAATAGTCTCCCTTGTCCCTGAGTGACAATAGTCTCCCTTGTCCTGTAGTGACAATAGTCTCCCTTGTCCTGTAGTGACAATAGTCTGCCTTTTCTTGTAGTGACAATAGTCTCCCTTGTCCTGTAGTGACAATAGTCTCCATTTTCTTGTAGTGACAATAGTCTCCCTTGTCCTGTAGTGAAATAGTCTCCATTTTCTTGTAGTGACAATAGTCTCCCTTGTCCTGTAGTGACAATAGTCTTCATTTTCTTGTAGTGACAATAGTCTCCCTTGTCCTGTAGTGACAATAGTCTCCATTTTCTTGTAGTGACAATAGTCTCCCTTGTCCTGTAGTGACAATAGTCTCCATTTTCTTGTAGTGACAATAGTCTCCATTTTCTTGTAGTGACAATAGTCTCCATTTTCTTGTAGTAACAATAGTCTCCATTTTCTTGTAGTAACAATAGTCTCCATTTTCTTGTAGTGACAATAGTCTCCATTTTCTTGTAATGACAATAGTCTCCCTTTTCTTGTAGTGACAATAGTCTCCCTTGTCCTGTAGTGATAATAGTCTCCCTTGTCCTGTAGTGACAATAGTCTCCCTTGTCCTGTAGTGACAATAGTCTCCCTTGTCCTGTAGTGACAATAGTCTCCATTTTTTTGTAATGACAATAGTCTCCCTTGTCCTGTAGTGACAATAGTCTCCCTTGTCCTGTAGTGACAATAGTCTCCCTTGTCCTGTAGTGATAATAGTCTCCCTTGTCCTGTAGTGACAATAGTCTCCCTTGTCCTGTAGTGACAATAGTCTCCCTTGTCCCGTAGTGACAATAGTCTCCCTTGTCCTGTAGTGACAATAGTCTCCCTTGTCCTGTAGTGACAATAGTCTGCCTTTTCTTGTAGTAACAATAGTCTCCATTTTCTTGTAGTGACAATAGTCTCCATTTTCTTGTAGTGACAATAGTCTCCCTTTTCTTGTAGTGACAATAGTCTCCCTTGTCCTGGTGTGACAATAGTCTCCATTTTCTTGTAGTGACGATAGTATCCCTTGTCTTGTCCCGTAGTGACAATAGTCTCCCTTTTCTTGTAGTGACAATAGTCTCCCTTGTCCGGTAATGACAATAACTCCCTTGTCCGGTAGTGACAATAGTCTCCCTTGTCCGGTAGTGACAATGGTCTCCCTTTCTTGTAGTGACAATAGTCTCCCTTTTCTTGTAGTGACAATAGCTCCCTTGTCCGGTAGTGACAATAGTCTCCCTTGTCCGGTAGTGACAATAGTCTCCCTTTTCTTCTAGTGACAATAGTCTCCCTTTTCTTGTAGTGACAATAGTCTGCCTCTTCTTGTAGTGACAATAGTCTCCCTTGTCCTGTAATGACAGTAGTCTCCCTTGTCCTGTAATGACAGTAGTCTCTCTTGTCCTGTAATGACAAAAGCTCCCTTGCCATGTAATGACAAAAGCTCCCTTGTCCTGCAATGACAGTAGTCTCCCTTGTCCTGTAATGACAAAAGCTCCCTTGCCATGTAATGACAAAAGCTCCCTTGTCCTGTAATGACAATAGTCTCCCTTGTCCTCTAATGACAGTAGTCTTCCTTGTCCTGTAATGACAATAGTCTCCCTTTTCTTGTAGTGACAATAGTCTCCCTTGTCCTGTAATGACAGTAGTCTCCCTTGTCCTGTAATGACAGTAGTCTCCCTTTTCTTGTAGTGACAATAGTCTCCCTTGTCCTTGTGTGACAATAGTCTCCATTTTCTTGTAGTGACGATAGTATCCCTTGTCTTGTCGCGTAGTGACAATAGTCTCCCTTTTCTTGTAGTGACAATAGTCTCCCTTGTCCGGTAATGACAATAACTCCCTTGTCCGGTAATGACAATAGTCTCCCTTGTCCGGTAGTGACAATAGTCTCCTTTTCTTGTAGTGACAATAGTCTCCCTTTTCTTGTAGTGACAATAGCTCCCTTGTCCGGTAGTGACAATAGTCTCCCTTGTCCGGTAGTGACAATAGTCTCCCTTTTCTTGTAGTGACAATAGTCCCCTTTTCTTGTAGTGACAATAGTATCCATTTTCTTCCAGTGACAATAGTCTCCCTTGTCCTGTAATGACAGTAGTCTCCCTTGTCCTGTAATGACAGTAGTCTCCCTTGTCCTGTAATGACAAAAGCTCCCTTGCCATGTAATGACAAAAGCTCCCTTGTCCTGTAATGACAGTAGTCTCCCTTGTCCTGTAATGACAAAAGCTCCCTTGCCATGTAATGACAAATGCTCCCTTGTCCTGTAATGACTATAGTCTCCTTGTCCTCTAATGACAGTAGTCTTCCTTGTCCTGTAATGACAATAGTCTCCCTTTTCTTGTAGTGACAATAGTCTCCCTTGTCCTGTAATGACAGTAGTCTCCCTTGTCCTGTAATGACAGTAGTCTCCCTTGTCCTGTAATGACAATAGCTCCCTTGTCCTGTAATGACAATAGCTCCCTTGTCCTGTAATGACAATAGCTCCCTTGTCCTGTAATGACAATAGCTCCCTTGTCCTGTAATGACAATAGCTCCCTTGTCCTGTAATGACAATAGCTCCCTTGTCCTGTAATGAGAAGAGTCTCCCTTGTCCTGTAATGACAGTAGTCTCCCTTGTCCTGTAATGACAATAGCTCCCTTGTCCTGTAATGAGAAGAGTCTCCCTTGTCCTGTAATGACAGTAGTCTCCCTTGTCCTGTAATGACAGTAGTCTCCTTGTCCTGTAATGACAATAGCCTCCCTTGTCCTGTAATGAGAGTAGCCTCACTTGTCCTGTAATGACAGTAGTCTCCCTTTTCTCGTATGGACAATAGCTCCCTTGTCCTGTAATGAGAAGAGTCTCCCTTGTCCTGTAATGACAGTAGTCTCCCTTGTCCTGTAATGACAATAGTCTCCCTTGTCCTGTAATGAGAGTAGCCTCACTTGTCCTGTAATGACAGTAGTCTCCTTGTCCTGTAATGACAATAGCCTCCCTTGTCCTGTAATGACAATAGCCTCCCTTGTCGTGTAATGACAATAGCTCCCTTGTCCTGTAATGACAATAGCCTCCCTTGTCCTGTAATGACAATAGTCTCCCTTTTCCTGTAATGACAATAGCTGCCTTGTCTTATGTCTGTTTGCCATTGAACAAATTATTTACAACATGGCCACCGATTGCTTAAACTTGAACTACTTTCCAAGGCCGGTCAGCCAGAAGTACAGAACTAATGTTGGACTACACTCTGGATCAATAGACATTAGCACTTAATGATATGGCTACAGGCTGAACGTCAAGACAGCATTCATGTCAGAAATATTTGTGGTGAGAACTGGACGTCAAATCGATATTTTTAAACATAACTCGGCGTCAAATTAAATAATACACAATATCACTGGGTGTTATCCAATGTCTGACACAGAATCATATTGCTGCTGGCAACTATGAGGCAGGAGTTTTGTGAAAGCTGAAAGACGAACGAGATCATGATATTGATAATAAGCAGATACCCGCCCCCCCCCCCCCAATGAAACGCCTACTGCTATCTGAACCACAAATTTGCGGCTCTTAAAGGCGCTTGGACCGTGAAGCTCGAATATTTACTGATGCAACTCTGTGGACAACTATGTCAGGTCAGAGAAAAAATTATTTGAGTACAAGACGTTGCTCCGCGAAGCAATGACACGATCTTGTATTTAAAGCTGTTACATTGTGGATGCTGTTTGACACGTCGCGACACGATCTTGTATATAAAGCTGTTACATTGTGGATGCTGTTTGGCACGTCGCGACACGATCTTATATATAAAGCTGTTACATTCTTTTTGCTGTTTGGCACGTCGCGACACGATCTTATATATAAAGCTGTTACATTCTTTTTGCTGTTTGACACATCGCGACACGATCTTGAATATAAAGCTGTTACATTCTTTTTGCTGTTTGACACATCGCGACACGATCTTGAATATAAAGCTGTTACATTCTTTTTTCTGTTTGGTACATCGCGACACGATCTTGTATATAAAGCTGTTACATTGTGGATGCTGTTTGGCACGTCGCGACACGATCTTATATATAAAGCTGTTACATTCTTTTTGCTGTTTGGCACGTCGCGACACGATCTTGTATATAAAGCTATTACATTCTTTTTGCTGTTTGGCACGTCGCGACACGATCTTATATATAAAGCTGTTACATTGTGGATGCTGTTTGGCACGTCGCGACACGATCTTATATATAAAGCTGTTACATTCTTTTTGCTGTTTGGCACGTCGCGACACGATCTTGTATATAAAGCTATTACATTCTTTTTGCTGTTTGGCACGTCGCGACACGATCTTGAATATAAAGCTGTTACATTCTTTTTGCTGTTTGGCACGTCGCGACACGATCTTGTATATAAGCTGTTACATTCTGTTTTCTGTTTAGCACGATCACATTTGTGAACACAATATCACTTGTATAACTGCTGTGAAAAGTTATGTTTCATAAGAGGCATTTTAAGACTTGCCCGCTGACTGTGTTGTAAATTATCGTGGGTTTACTGGTTACAAAGATTTAATGCAAGGGTGTATCAGTCGTTATAGAACAAAGATTTAATGCAAGAGTGTATCAGTCTCTATAGAACAAGATTTAATGCAAGAGTGTATCAGTCGTTATAGTACAAAGATTTAACGCAAGGGTGTATCAGTCGTTATAGTACAAAGATTTAATGCAAGGGTGTATCAGTCGTTATAGTACAAAGATTTAATGCAAGGGTGTATCAGTCGTTATAGTACAAAGATTTAATGCAAGGGTGTATCAGTCGTTATAGTACAAAGATTTAACGCAAGGGTGTATCAGTCGTTATAGTACAAAGATTTAATGCAAGGGTGTATCAGTCGTTATAGTACAAAGATTTAATGCAAGGGTGTATCAGTCGTTATAGTACAAAGATTTAATGCAAGGGTGTATCAGTCGTTATAGTACAAAGATTTAATGCAAGGGTGTATCAGTCGTTATAGTACAAAGATTTAATGCAAGGGTGTATCAGTCGTTATAGTACAAAGATTTAATGCAAGGGTGTATCAGTCGTTATAGTACAAAGATTTAATGCAAGGGTGTATCAGTCGTTATAGTACAAAGATTTAATGCAAGGGTGTATCAGTCGTTATAGTACAAAGATTTAATGCATGGGTGTATCAGTCGCTATAGTACAAAGATTTAACGCAAGGGTTTATCAGTCTCTATAGAACAAAGATTTAATGCAAGGGTGTATCAGTCTCTATAGAACAAAGATTTAATGCAAGGGTGTATCAGTCGTTATAGTACAAAGATTTAACGCAAGGGTGTATCAGTCTCTATAGAACAAAGATTTAATGCAAGGGTGTATCAGTCGTTATAGTACAAAGATTTAATGCAAGAGTGTATCAGTCGCTATAGAACAAAGATTTAATGCAAGGGTGTATCAGTCTCTATAGAACAAAGATTTAATGCAAGGGTGTATCAGTCTCTATAGAACAAAGATTTAATGCAAGGCTGTATCAGTCTCTATAGAACAAAGATTTAATGCAAGGCTGTATCAGTCTCTATAGAACAAAGATTTAATGCAAGGGTGTAGCAGTCTCTATAGAACAAAGATTTAATGCAAGGCTGTATCAGTCTCTATAGAACAAAGATTTAATGCAAGGCTGTATCAGTCTCTATAGAACAAAGATTTAATGCAAGGGTGTATCAGTCTCTATAGAACAAAGATTTAATGCAAGGCTGTATCAGTCTCTATAGAACAAAGATTTAATGCAAGGGTGTATCAGTCTCTATAGAACAAAGATTTGATGCAAGGGTGTATCAGTCTTTATAGAACAAAGATTTAATGCAAGAGTGTATCAGTCTCTATAGAACAAAGATTTAATGCAAGAGTGTATCAGTCTCTATAGAACAAAGATTTGATGCAAGAGTGTATCAGTCTCTATAGAACAAAGATTTAATGCAAGGGTGTATCAGTCTGTATAGAACAAAGATTGAATACAAGAGTGTATCAGTCTCCACTCAACAAAGATTGGATTAAAGAGTGAATCAGTCACAAAAAGAACAAAGAATGGCTTCAGGAGTGAATCAGTCACTATAGAACAAAGACTGAATAAAAGAGTGAATAAGTCACTATAGAGCGAAAGTTGGCTGCAAAAGTGCAGCAGTCTCTATTGAACAAAGATTAGATACAAGAGTGTATCAGTCACTATAGAACAAAGTTTAGTTACAAGAGTGTATCAGTCACTATAGGACAAAGATTAGATACAAGAGTGAATCAGTCACAATAGGACAAAGATTAGATACAAGAGTGAATCTGTCACTATAGAACAAAGATTAGATACAAGAGTGTATCAGTCACTATAGATAGAGGTTGGCGCAAAAGTGAATCAGTCACAATAGGACAAAGATTAGATACAAGAGTGAATCAGTCACTATAGAACAAAGGTCTGCTGCAAGAATTGAATCAGTCTCTAAATAACAAAGATTAGATGCAAGAGTGAATCAGTCAATATACAGTAGAGGTTGGCCGCAAGAGTGGATCAGTCACTATAGAACAAAGATTAGATACAAGAGTGAATTAGTCACTATAGAACAAAGATTAGATACAAGAGTGAATTAGTCACTATAGAACAAAGATAGGGTACAAGAGTGAATCAGTCATAATAGAACAATGAAAAGATACAACAGTGAATCAGTCACTATAGAACAAAGATTAGATACAAGAGTGAATTAGTCACTATAGAACAAAGATAGGGTACAAGAGTGAATCAGTCATTATAGAACAAAGATTACATACAAAAGTGAATTAGTCACTATAGAACAAAGATTACATACAAGACTGAATTAGTCACTATAGAACAAAGAACGCCGCTATGAGTGTATCAGTTACTATAGAACAAGGAACGGCTACAGGACTGTATCAGTTACTATAGAACAAGGAACGGCTACAGGACTGTATCAGTTACTATAGAACAAGGAACGGCTACAGGAGTGTATCAGTTACTATAGAACAAGGAACGGCTACAGGAGTGTATCAGTTACTATAGAACAAGGAACGGCTACATGAGTGTATCAATTACTATAGAACAAGGAACGGCTACATGAGTGTATCAGTTACTATAGAACAAGGAACGGCTACAGGAGTGTTTCAGTTACTACAGAAAAAAGAACGGCAACAGGAGTGTATCAGTCACTATAGAACAAAGAACGGCTACAGGAGTGTATCAGTCACTATAGAACAAGGAACGGCTACAGGAGTGTTTAAGTTACTACAGAAAAAAGAACGGCTACAGGAGTGTATCAGTTACTATAGAACAAGGAAAGGCTACAGGAGTGTAGCACTTACAATAGAACAAAGAACGGCTACAGTAGTGTATCAGTTACTATAGAACAAGGAACGGCTACAGGAGTGTTTCAGTTACTACAGAAAAAAGAACGGCTACAGGAGTGTATCAGTTACTATAGAACAAGGAAAGGCTACAGGAGTGTAGCAGTTACTATAGAACAAAGAACGCCTACAGGAATGAATCAGTCACTATAGAACAAAGAACGGCTACAGGAGTGTATTATTTACTATAGAACAAAGAACAGCTACAGGAGTGTATCAGTCACTATAGATTAAAGAACGGCTACAGGAGTGTATCAGTCACTGTAGAGAAAGGAACGGCTACAGGAGTGTATCAGTCATTATAGAACAAGGAACGGCTACATGAGTGTATCAGTTACTATAGAACAAGAAACGGCTACAGGAGTGTATCAGTTACTATAGAACAAAGAACGGCTACATGAGTGTATCAGTTACTATAGAACAAAGAACGGCTACAGGCGTGTATTATTTGCTAAAGAACAAAGAACAGCTACAGGAGTGTATCAGTCACTATGGAACAAGGAACGGCTACAGGAGTGTATCAGTCACTGTAGAGCACAAAGTGGCTATAAGAATGTATATTTAATGTGACGGACAATAGTAAAAGTGGAAATGTGTCTTCAACTAAAGGAAATATCTGGACTGACACAAAGAAGTGCTTATGTGACTATGAACTGTGACCTTTTTCTTGTCACGTGCTAGAGACAGACTCAACACAATGAACTCACTAGGACGCCCAATCAAGCGTTCAATCATCAAATCAATTTTAACTGAATGAAATAAAGACAGCAATGGGATCATACAATCTTCAAGCTATTTAACTTTGCAGTAAATCTATGAGAGAATGAACACACGATGAAGGGGTCTAGTCGTTAGACAAATGTATTTATTAGTATTTTTGTGTAATCTCCTCGTTCCACAATTAACAACATACGCGCTTTTAAACTGAATAGATGATGTAGCTTTTAGTTTGTGTAGGGGTTAAAGGTCAGCAATATAACTATTTAATGTTATTTGCAAATAAACGTGCAAGTTTATGATGTGGAGACAATTGATCGTTTATTTATATATCCATGATCACAATGTCTCACAATCACCTGTTTTCTCAAAGAATGCATTTATCGACGAAATTGGTTTGATTATTACCACAGAAAAAACGGCATAAACTACATCCTCTTGATGGTATTGATGTGAATCGTTGTTGCTTGTATCTTTGTTGGTGTCGATGAGGACACACTGTTGTTATTCTCTAGCAGAGTGGTTCTGATTGTACGTCAGGGCAATGTGCGGTGGCGGCTGCAGAGACGGGATGCGGTGTAGAATGTTGACATGTACGGGGGTAGAAAGATGAATTATTGCCAACTTGCCATCAGATTGGTCGTTCCTGCATGGCCTCATTTATTTTTGTTCATAGAAACGATCAACAATTTCAACAAAAAACAATAACAAACACATCAATGAGCGTTTCGTGGAGACTTCTGAGGCGATGAACAAACACAAAGTTATATAGCGAATCATAGAAGGAAAAGTTATGTTTTACAGCACCCCGAGAAAATGAAAATAAACAACAGAAAAAACAAAGAACAATATATGGTCCGAAGCAGGATCGAACCCGTAATCCTTGGCACTGCGACTTGCCACTCATCTAACTAAAAAGTTAGCTATCGTCCTATTTTTGTGTATAAATATTTGTCTGCAACACAAGTATTCAGCCCTACTGGGAGATACTTGTTTTAATAGAAAATTACAGTCATACAATTCATTCCTGAGCTGTGATCGTAATCCTATACTATAGTCATGAGAACACCAGCGAGAAAGACATCGTCCACGACAGCTAATTTTTTTAGTTAGGTGAGTGGCAGTGTTCCCTAGTGTTCGGCTTCTCGTGACAAGGCCCAGTGCCAAGGAGTACGGGTTCGATCCTGCTTCGAACCATATATTGTTCTTTGTTTTTTCCTGTTGTTGTTTGTTTGTCATCTTTTCTGAGCGCTGTAAAACATACCTCTTACCTCCTAAGATTCGCTGAATTATCGCCTCGGGAGTTTCCCTCTAGAATGTTCATTTATTACTATTCGTCACAAAAACATAAATATCTCTATGTATAAGTTGATCAATGGCAACAATAATAGCTATCAACATCATCGCTTTACCGCGCACATTCCAAGACTGTTCAATCCCCACCCAACGCAACGGTCCCCTTGGCAGCTCATTCACTTGGTCCCACACTGCTTGGGAAAAATCACCATCCGAAAAATGCAAACTCGCCATTTTGACAAAAACCTGGTTTCCATTGTAAAAAAGATGGTTTTGAATTGACCGTCTATGAAAGTTCGTTAATATAGAGTCTTAGTGATTGTCGAAGAGTTGTAGACAAAGATATCTGTGTTTGCTATAACAAAAAACTATTTAGATATGATCTCAAACCTATTTAGATTACACTCACGCGTGGCTATTTAAATAAAAGAAACGTTGCTTCAAATCTCTTGCGTGAAATTGAAGCATTTACATGTTAAATACTTCTCAAAGTATAGACATAAAGAAGAGCGTTGAAGTTGCATTCATTGAACGCCTCCAAATTCAGGACAGAAAACAAATGGCTGAAGAGCTATTGAACTAGCACACAGTTCTGCTTCACGTCGACATGTGTCAACGAAAGTGAACAGTGTTTCTTCACGCCGACATGTGTCAACATGTGCCTCATATTGACAAATATCAAATAAAGTGAACAGTGTTGCCTCACACCGACTATTGTCAGCGAAAGTGAACATTACTTTTCCTGGTCCAGCAACTATTTCAGCTTCTGTTCCGAAACAGCAGGAACATTCTAGTCCACATTATTGTTTCTTATTTAGGCTATTACTTTCCCAGAGACCCACTCAACTAATTGTTCATCTTGTTTTAGTAAGGTCTACAGATATAGTTGAACATTCTGTTCCAGAGCAACATATGGAAGTGAAAGTTGGAAATCCATCTAGACTTTAGATAGGAAATTATATGCCTTCGACAACAAATGTCTACGTACGATCTCAAACATAAGCTGAAAAAAAAACACATTTCAAACGAACTTAAATGACACGAATCAAAACAGGAATACATGTCGAGGTTTATATGAAGAAGGCGTTGGAAATACGTCATTTGCTGAGAATGAATGAAGAAAGACTTCCCCAGGTGGCATTCATAAGGAAAGCATCTGGCAAAAAAAAACAAGGCAGACCCAGAACATCGTTTAGAAAAACAAATACTTCGGAAGACCCAAAAGTGGGACTAAAAAACAAATCAAGAACTACAGGAACTAGCAGAAAGTCGTCAGTCGTGGAGAAGGATGTCTTCCGTTCGATTTACCGTCTTCGACACGCGAGGACAATGATGAATTCTGTTTCCGATGTTTATCTTGCAACAAAGTTGATATCAGTGGTTATCAGCTCTCTTAGCCCACACTGACTTTTATGTTGTGATCATTAATCTCCTAGAAGGTCTCCAAACCAAAATATGGCTGTTTTAGTTGCTAATGTTGACTCTCCTTTCCCATGTCATGTTGACTCTCCTCTCACATGTCATGTTGACTCTCCTCTCACATGTCATGTTGACTCTCCTATCACATGTCATGTTGACTCTCCTTTCCCATGTCATGTTGACTCTCCTTTCACATGTCATGTTGACTCTCCTTTCACATGTCATGTTGACTCTCCTTTCACATGTCATGTTGACTCTCCTTTCACATGTCATGCTGATGTCAACACCACTGGTTACCTACTTTAAATTGATATTAATTCCAACAATCAGCGTAACTCACCTCGTTATTGATGTCTTAACATGCTTCTCTATGATCTCACCTTATAGATGAGACCATGACGCTGTTACAACACCTGGGCTGTATTTGATCAGCGACTAACAGCTGACTATAAACGTCAGGATCTGCTATAACAATTGCTGAATAAGACTCTACCCCACCCCCATGTGGTACCTGCTGTGGTACCCCCATGTGGTACATACTGACTATTCCGTTCAAAAGGTGTAGAAATCAATGATGGAAGGCAAATCAGTACTCAATAATACCGTGCTGAAATAGGATGCTTTGGGCCGATGGAAAGAAATATCACGTGATGCTATAAACTACGACACAGCGCATCTACGCCCACTAATCGTTCATTTAAGGGCGGATGATGAAGAAAAGCCCGTGATGTAGTGGGTGTTCTTGATATTCGAAGTTCACAGACACTTGTTTTTGAAGATTGTGAATGTCTAGAAGTGATCGCAATTATTGCAGTGAACTTTTCTCACTCGCTTTCTTTCTCTCTCTCTCTCTCTTTCTCTCGTACACCCTATGAGTGAAAGATTAGATAATCTCTTGGACAATTCTGGTTCACCGATCCCGAAGCAAGATATCCATCTTCGTCGTCCGTCCTTATGTGATAGTGTGATTGATCCATAGAATATGAGACGAATATGAGAAGAAGAATAATTTGAGGTCGGCCTAGGATGACATAGGAAACTGAAGAATTAACAAGCGTAAGTTAGTCCACCGGGCTGAGATCAATGAGACGTAACAAGCTAACGTAATAAGCTGTGAGATTAGGCGGCCTTGACGTCGTCACACCAGTGAGTGTGATATCGCTGGACGGGCCCTGAAACATTCGGAGATTACCAGCCGACAAGGTGACGTCATTCCGACCGCACAGAAGGATTCAGAAGCCGAGACATCTTGTAATGTTCAGCGGTAGGACAAAATCAAAGGACTATCTCAAAAGATAGTGACCCACAAAGTGGGAGACAAAGTAAATTCGAGGGACCAACAGAGTGGGAGATCAAAGTAAATTCGAGGGACCAACAGAGTGGGAGATCAAAGTAAATTCGAGGGTCCCACAGAGTGGGAGATCAAAGTAAATTTAAGGGACCCACAGAGTGGGAGATCAAAGTAAATTCGAAGGAAACTTAGGTTGGTTTAGGAGGCCAATGGCAGCTTGTAGTAGGAGTGGTTGACATATGTCGTCGTAATTAGAGATATAATTATAAGGCGGAGTTAATGAGATAGTGATTGGTCTCTCACGAATGATAGAGAGACTATAACCATAGATTCCCATAATCAGCCAGGTGGGAGGGGCTGACATGGCCATAAATGTGGGAAACGGACATTTGTTGGCGCAGGAAGCTGCAGACACACTTAACAGAAATAGTAGACGAGAGGCGAGAACCTGCCTCAAGGCAGAGTGTAGGAATTAGGAGTTAGATTAAAACAGTTCGTTTAGAGATCTTACGATATACATTTTAGATTTTGAACAATAGGATCTCAAGCTAGTACTACATAAATACATAGATTGACAAAGAACTTGATTACGATCACTGAAGTTACTTGTGATAAACACCGCCGATAGGCTCTACCAAGTAACGCTAAAGTAAGGTTAAGATTGATAATAGAACTTGAGAACTTGTTGATTGTAGCAGAGACATGTTGTCAAACCACGTGTGGATGTCAATAATAAAGACTGTTTTATTTGTTCAAAACTATGATGATGGTTTATATGTGTCTATGTAGATGAGATGAAAGTACGAGTAAACAAGCTAATCAAATAATAATAAATTCATTAACAAGAATTCTATAACACTTCAATGTTCGTTAAATAGACATAAATGTGTTGTTTTGCTGTTTGCAGTCAAAATGTGATGTCTGCATCTTTCGGTCAAACTATCCGCCATCGACATGGCGTTTTGAATACCGGATTACCTCCCCTCTCGATCCGTAGCCAGACTAGACTTGTTTGCTACTAGAGGTACCATGACTGGGTGGAGTAGGGTCTGGTTTGGTCTAGTTCACCGCTCCTGGAGTATGCGATCAGATCTCATCTTTGGCTCTGCTGTTGTCGCGCGCTCTTGCCTCTGTAGTGAACGTTTGAGATTCTGTAACTGACGAAGTGCTTCCAATATCGTCCTCACTGACATCAGTCGTGATATTTATTTTATTATTTGACAATATCACCGCTTTCTTTATTATTGCAGATTCAGCCATGAGAGAAGATGTTCAGTAAAACAGCATCCGGCATAGACACAAATATTTTACTAAACCACTGACTTACCATGAGTGCTTGCTACCAACCGTCTGTCCAGACGCCAAAAGGCCATTCTTACCTCATATGTAAGGGAAATAAGTACGATAGAGATTTTCTGTCTCTCCAAACGGTTTCTGCTCGGTTATCTCCGCTAGCCTTATACTGGACAGAAGGGAGACAAATAATACTAAATGAATATTATCAAGGAGGGAAACTTCCGAGGCGATAGATCAGCCAATCATTTCATGGGGAGGGCTTTGTTTAGCATGCTCGGGAAAAAAATTTTAAATAATCAACAGCATAAAAAAAATAACAATAGCAGCTCTGGACAGAAGCCCAACCAAAGAGACAGTGAGAAGGTTAGTGAAATGTAACTCCGGTAGGGCATTGAAAGCAAGAAGTGTGATCGAGCTGTACAGAATGGTTGAAGTCGCATCGATGGAAAGTGAGAGTAAAGTATGAACCTTACTACAAGAAAACAAAAGTTGTATTTATCACAGATACAGGGTCTACTACTACGTCACATTAAAAGAAAAGAAGCTGTTCCGAAAAAGGTGCACAAATACACTGACCCGATAATAACTTGAGATGGGGCATATCACTCTTGTGCATATTGTAGACTAGTCCCGGCAAAGGCAACAGAAACATGTCGCTAATCTGGGTCAACAGAAGTAGTCTATCTCGTTACATCGATGGTGACCTGTCTCACGAAAGTTGGCCATGGACAAGTAAACAGGAAGATATCTGACGCTAACAGTGATGCAGTTGTACTCAATAAGTGTTGACAAACAAGCAGGAATATATCTGACGCTAACAGTGATGCAGTTGTACTCAATAAGTGTTGGCAAACCAAAAATATATAAATAGTAATGGCGGTGTCTTAAATAATGGCAATGCTCTAAATAAAGTTGTGCAGCACATTTGAAGTCTTTAAATAAGACCATGGGCCAGAGAACTTGTGGGGCGCATTAGCAGTCTTTATATAAGAGCATGGGCCAGAGAACTTGTGGTGCGCATTAGCAGTCTTTATATAAGAGCATGGGCCAGAGAACTTGTGGGGCTCATTAGCAGTTTTTAAATAAGTGCATAGGTCAGAGAACTTGTGGGGTTCATTAGCAGTTTTTAAATAAGTGCAAAGGTCAGAGAACTTGTGGGGCTCATTAGCAGTTTTTAAATAAGTGCATGGGCCAGAGAACTTGTGGGGAGCATTAGCAGTTTTTAAATAAGTGCATGGGCCAGAGAACTTGTGGGGCGCATTAGCAGTTTTTAAATAAGTGCATGGGTCAGAGAACTTGTGGGGCGCATCAGCAGTCTTTAAATATGAACATGGGTTAGATAACTTTTGAAGCGCATTCATCATCATCATCATCATGTGCCATACCGCTTTGTGTTAGTGATCATGTCCCTCCACAATCAACTATCTACTGTGCATCTTATCAGTTCTGTTGTTGACTGTTTTCCATGCCATGACACCAACCTATCAAGTATTTTCTCTCTTTGTCGTCGTCTGCGACCTCTCTTTCCTTTTATTTTGCCAGTTGTAACCAAGTATTCCAACTTTCCTCTTCTCATGATGTGCCCGAAAAATTTTGATTGCTTCTTTCTGATGTTTTTTAAGAGTTCCCTTTTGTGTTTGACTCTTGAGAACTTTCTCATTGGCCTTTTTAGCTGTCCAGGGAACTTTCAACATTTTTCTGAGAAATCCCATCTCTGTGGCCTCTAATCGTCTTTTCATTTGTTTATCTATTGTACATGATTCGCTTCCATAGGTCAGAATTGGTTCTATATAGAATCGATGAACTCTCTTTCTCATTTCTATTGACATAGATTTGTTGCATAAGATATTTTTCATTTTCTGAAATGCTATTTTGGCCTGAGCTATTCTGCTTTTTATTTCTGTGTTACATCTTCCATCTGATTTTATCACTGTGCCCAAGTATTTGAAACACATTAGCAGTCTTTAAATAAGAGCATGGGTCAGATAACTTTTGAAGCACATAAGCAGTCTTTAAATAAGAGCATGGGTCAGATAACTTTTGAAGCACATTAGCAGTCTTTAAATAAGAGCATGGGCCAGATAACTTTTGAAGCACATTAGCAGTCTTTAAATAAGAGCATGGGTCAGATAATTTTTTGAAGCACATTAGCAGTCTTTAAATAAGAACATGGGTCAGATAACGTTTGAAGAACATTAGCAGTCTTTAAATAAGAGCATGGGTCAGATAACTTTTGAAGCACATTAGTAGTCTTTAAATAAGAGCATGGATCAGATAACTTTTGAAGCACATTAGTAGTCTTTAAAAAAGCATGGGCCAGAGAACTTGTGGGGCGCATTAGCAGTCTTTATATAAGAGCATGGGCCAGAGAACTTGTGGGGAGCATTAGCAGTCTTTAAATAAGAGCATGGGCCAGAGAACATGTGGGGCGCATTAGCAGTTTTTAAATAAGCGCATGGGCCAGAGAACTTGTGGGGCGCATTAGCAGTTTTTAAATAAGAGCATGGGCCAGAGAACCTGTGGGCGCATTAGCAGTCTTTAAATAAGAGCATGGAGATGAGAACCTGTGGGTGCTCTTTAGCAGTCTTTAAATAAGAGCATTGGCCAGAGAACTTGTGGGTGCGCATTAGCAGTCTTTAAAAAAGATCATGGGCCAGAGAACTTGTGGGTGCTCTATAGCAGTCTTTAAATAATAGCATGGGCCAGAGAACCTGTGGTGCGCATTAGCAGTCTTTACATAAGTACATGGGCCAGAGAACCTGTGGTGCGCATTAGCAGTCTTGAAATAAGAGCATGATGTTATCTTTGTAATTTGTTAGACACTTACTCGCTGATCAAATCGTCCATGTCAATGATATATTTGCAAGATCTTTCTAGGCACTTTCATTGCGAAAGCTTACATTATTTTTTTCAAGATCAACAGTGAGTGTCCATGTTCTGCAGGCGTAGAGAAACATGTAAATACTAATACTGTTCGTAAAAGGATATATTTTGCTTTCCCATATATGGGTAGCTTGTGCTAGGAGAACATAAAGATAAAGATGGCGACGGAAAAAGGCGGCCGTTTTCATTCTTTGTTTCATCAACAGGAAGTACGTTTCAGAAACAAACATCGGTCAGTGTCTGGCTTTGATTGGCTGATTTCTAAAATGTCAGGAATAATGAGATGCAACGTTTGATGGGTCGTGGGACAAGGTCGTGTTCTGATCATCAAGCTAAACCAAAGCAAGGAACCTCAGAACTTGGACGCCACATTGCACAATTAATGTGATAGTTAACACACTAAGATGATTGTGATGAGTTATAACAAAAATCCACGTCATCAGTAACAATCATTCAATTGATTCAATAATTCAATCAAACACAAATGTAAAAATTGGTACCACACTTTCAGAATTTTCGAAATGGAGTAACAGCAAAAAGCAGATGGACATGGTAACTTCATTGACACGACGAGTGGTGCTTCCCTCCTGGGACACTGCTCTCATCGCTCACAGTCTTCCTTCAAGTTGTGACACACCCAACAAGCGACAAATCCTGGTTGAGCAGAGAAAACAACAACATCACGTGGACTCTGCAATTAGATTAAAGGCTGTAAGAAAAGTTGTAGGAGTTGTAGCCAACAAGAGGATGCTGTCGCAGCTATTTGTCACAGATACTTTAATTGATCTCACTGTCGAGTGGATGTTGTCGCAGCTATTTGTCACAGATACTTTAATTGATCTCACTGTCTAATGGATGTTGTCGCAGCTATTTGTCTCAGATACTTTAATTGATCTCACTGTCTAGTGGATGTTGTCGCAGCTATTTGTCTCAGATACTTTAATTGATCTCACTGTCTAGTGGATGTTGTCGCAGCTATTTGTCTCAGATACTTTAATTGATCTCACTGTCTAGTGAATGTTGTCGCAGCTATTTTTATCAGATACTTTAATTGATCTCACTGTCTAGTGAATGTTGTCGCAGCTATTTGTCTAAGATACTTTAATTGATCTCACTGTCTAGTGGATGTTGTCGCAGCTATTTGTCTCAGATACTTTAATTGATCTCACTGTCTAGTGAGTGTTGTCGCAGCTATTTGTCACAGATACTTTAATTGATCTCACTGTCTAATGGATGTTGTCGCAGCTATTTGTCTCAGATACTTTAATTGATCTCACTGTCTAGTGGATGTTGTCGCAGCTATTTGTCTCAGGTACTTTAATTGATCTCACTGTCTAGTGAATGTTGTCGCAGCTATTTTTATCAGATACTTTAATTGATCTCACTGTCTAGTGGATGTTGTCGCAGCTATTTGTCTCAGATACTTTAATTGATCTCACTGTCTAGTGAATGTTGTCGCAGCTATTTTTATCAGATACTATAATTGATCTCACTATCTAGTGAATGTTGTCGCAGCTATTTGTCTCAGATACCTTAATTGTTCTTATTTTTTTCCACAGAAACATAAAAGTTAGATATTATTATATTTAAATGGATTTTAAAAAGTTGCATTTTAAAATTGTGAAAACTTGCGTGGCTAAATTACATTTTTTTTTGTATCAGCCCCAAACTAGTAGGTTAACTACATTGATTGATTATAAGTATTAACTACAGACATATTGCCCACACATCAATGTTTGATTTAGCTGTAAATAGATTCAAATACCGGGGACCAATAATGCCATGAGATGACAGATGCAGTGCAGAAATTAGAAGCAGGATAGGATAAGCAAAGACAGAATTCAATGAAAAACATCCTATGTAACAAATCATTTTCAATTAATGTTAGAAAATGTTGTTCAAGTGTTACATTGAACCTGTTCTACTATATAAAAGTGAGTCATGGGACGTGAACTTCCGGTCAATATGGTGGTTAGGCGGCAGACACCATTGAAGGCTATGTATGAAAGTGTTCCTTGTTGCAGTTTCCTCATATTCAAAGTCCGGTTTGTTGCAGGAGCTACTGAGTTAAGTGCTCTGTGCACACCGTGAGCTGTGTGTTTAATCTGTTTTGATCATGTTCCGATATTCCAATTGTTTACGATGAATTATTATATCGTTTGGCAGGGAACAGTTGGCTGTGTTAATTTTCTGTGCGGTTTCGCCTTATGTCTTTTGGCGTGTGCTAAGACTGCTATGATGGGGACTACAGCTACCTTTCTTTGTTTGGGAGATGAGTTAGTAATTCGGATGATTACACTGGCATGGGCGGATGAGCAATTATGGATTTTAATTCGTTTGCAGTGATACCGGAGCATTCCATAATAAAAGAACCAAAGAAGAATACTACGAATTCCATGGATAGCAAAAAATGACAAAATCAAGAATGTTTAAAACGATCTGGAGAAACCAGCAATATCATCAAAATCATAAGGTAGAGAGAATTAACATTTATTAGACATGTCATATGAAAAAAGGCATTTATAATACTATAACAACAGGCAGAATGAATTGAAAGAAGAGCAGAGGAAAACAAAGAGAAACATTTTTGAACAGCTTGCCGAAATGGCATAATAAAAGATCACCGACTAAAATGATGACATGTATGAAGGGCCACGTGATGTGGGGAGTGATGATTGCCTACCCCAACCTGCATGGCACCTGATAATGATGCTGATGTAAAACCATAAGTTTTGTATGTGTGGTATTACAGATTATAACCACTTCCATAGAATATCCATTTTGAGATAAGAGGAATGTACAAGACTCAAGACATCTGCACCCATAAAACCAACATGTCCATGATTAGAACAAAACTGCCACTTTGAGATGAACTCAAACCTTTGTGTGTGAGCACTGTCTCATTGGTTGGTGTTTGATGAATGTTTCTCCCATCTTTCATGATGGGGTAATCAGCGTGGTAACGCGTAGCTCTTCATGACGTCTCGTTTTGTTTCTGAGCACGATCTGGTTCTGCTTCCCGTCCAGCCTTTCTCTTAGCGTGTGACTAAACGTCAGGTGAACTATCTCACAGCCAATCACAGATAGGACCAATCTCTGGCCTCAGAAAACCAGGACGCGCTGCTCACAGATACCATCACCCTCAGAGCAGGCAGACCCTTGCTAGCTCCCATAACTACCTGGTCTACGTGCACGGTAAGAGCACTTAGATCTGTACTGTTGGGGATAAGGAGTCAGGTGTCAGGTTATAATGCGGATGGTGCCATCTAGTGGCCTCTCATAGAAAATTCTCAGGTAAATGAGCTCATTTAGTCCATGTCAGCCGTTTAATCAATCATAGATCATGTGTTGACATTCACTAAGTGAGGCGTTTAATCAATCATAGATCATGTGTTGACACTCACCATGTGAGACGTTTAATCAATCATAGATCATGTGTTGACACTCACCATGTGAAACGTTTAATCAATCTTAGATCATGTGTTGACACTCAACATGTGAAACGTTTAATCAATCATAGATCATGTGTTGACGTTCACCATGTGAAGATACTCTTTAAAGTTGTAAATCAAAAGAAGGGAGAAAAGAAAAGAAGAAAACATGTCCGCTATACCACGTGGTTTATGGCGAATACGCTAGTATTCTATTGATGCTTGTGGCCATATTGTTTATATAGACCTGGGGCATATGATTTTTAATATATTTAAAAAAATAAGTAAAGTGCCTCGTCACGCCAAGTGGCGTATAGTGAATATGGTGTTAGTGACCATATATTTTACAGACCTTCCGCACATGATTTTTGGGGTAATGTGGTCAGTATTACGCCCGTGCAGCTTTACTTTCCCAGAAAAAAATCAGGTACCCATTAAAGACTGGGTGAACCCGGAAGCCGTCGGTTGGGATCGAAGCCTCTTGTCCTTTGTAGTCCAATTCACTAACCACTGAGCTAACTCATTTTTAGTATATGATGGTCAGTATTACGCAAGTACTCTCAAAAGGCAATGAGCATGTAAATACAAGCATGGAATAAAAACAAGGGACCGTTCCGACCGAGGATCAAGTCATAGCAGCCAACATTCTACCACTGTCCCGAGTGCAACTACGGGACTCTTTGTCGGAGTTTACGTTTTCTCCTGCGACGTAAGAAGGGATAAAAGGGTAAATGGTCGCTTTACAAGAACCCTGTTCTCCTACTTCCTCTTCTTCTACCTTTCTGCTACCTGTGGAGCAAAGGTTGTTTATTGCCATTTTTTAAAGATCATTCCATGTTTTCCCCATCATCTTCATCTCTACTTCTATCTGTCTTCTCCAACAATAGGTGTAAATAAAAATGTAATGACCCCAGTCACGTCAAGTGGTGTATAGGTAATATGGTGTTAGTGACCCGTCACGTCAAGTGGTGTATAGTGAATATGGTGTTAGTGACCATAATTTGTACAGACCTTCCGTACAAGATTTTTTTTTTTTTTGTGGTAATGTGATTGGTATTACGCCTGTACCGCTTTACTTTCCCAGAAAAAATCCAGTACCCATTTAAGGCTGGGTAAACCTAAGGCTGGGTAAACCTAAGGCTGGGTAAACCTAAGGCTGGGTGAACCTATAAGCCGTCGATTAGGATCGAACCCAACCTCTGTCCATCTTTCCTTCTGTTCCTGTAATCCAGTCCACTAACCACTTAGCTGTCCCGGCTCAGACAATGGATGTCCTGAAGCTACATTAGAAGAGTGTTAGAATGTCCTTGTAGTCTCTTCAACTTCTCGCACATTTATGTCTTTATGGTCATCTTCATTATGTTGTGTCGTGTCCACATCGAAGGTTTGTTACCACAGATCAACATTTAACTCTTGTCTCTTGTCATGATGATACACACTGCTATACGCTGTCCTGTCTAATGATACCCACTGACATAGCCTCTCCTGTCTATTTTGCATACTCTCTGTCTACTTTAGTCTTTATCTATTGTCATGATGATACACACTGCTATAGGTTATCCTGGCTATCATTTAATGATGTCTGTCTACTTTAGTCTTATCTATTGTCATGATGATACACACTGCTATAGGTTATCCTGGCTATCATTTAATGATGTCTGTCTACTTTAGTCTTTATCTATTGTCATGATGATACACACTGCTATAGGTTATCCTGTCTATCATTTAATGATGTCTGTCTACTTTAGTCTTTATCTATTGTCATGATGATACACACTGCTATAGGTTATCCTGGCTATCATTTAATGATGTCTGTCTACTTTAGTCTTTATCTATTGTCATGATGATACACACTGCTATAGGTTATCCTGGCTATCATTTAATGATATCTGTCTACTTTAGTCTTATCTATTGTCATGATGATACACACTGCTATAGGTTATCCTGGCTATCATTTAATGATGTCTGTCTACTTTAGTCTTTATCTATTGTCATGATGATACACACTGCTATAGGTTATCCTGGCTATCATTATTTGATGTGTGTTTACTTTAGTCTTTATCTATTGTCATGATGATACACACTGCTATAGGTTATCCTGGCTATCATTATTTGATGTGTGTTTACTTTAGTCTTATCTATTGTCATGATGATACACACTGCTATACGCTATCCTGGCTATCATTATTTGAAGTGTGTCTACTTTAGTCTTATCTATTGTCATGATGATAAACACTGCTATACGCTATCCTGGCTATCATTTAATGATGTCTGTCTACTTTAGTTTTGTCTTTGCCTCGTTTACCATGTATTTTCTCCTTGCAAGATGACTTTTAGTCCATCCTTATGTTTATTTTTATGCTTCCAAAATGCCGTTTATAAATCTGAATTGTATGAAATAAATTTGTCTTCGTTTTCAAATGTTTTATAGCTTAATTATTACATTTTCCTTTAATCATTCAATTCTACCAATTCTATAAACTCACGTTTCAAGAGCTTCGATTCTGATTTCTTATTTCGTGTCCATGTTTCTGCGCCATACAAGAGCATTGAGTAGACAAAGTACCTTATTATTTTCAGTCTTAGCCTCGATGTTATTCCCTTTGATGTGAACGTGTATGTCATGTCGTTTAATGTCATTTTCGACTAACTCTATTTTTCAGTTCCATCCCGAACTTTCTATCACTAGTTCTGTCATGTCCAAGTTTTATTCTTCAACTCACTCGAAAATTCTCTAGCTACTTGACTTGATTAAATGTGTATGTTCGTGTGTTATTTCTATGTATTATCATAGCTTTAGTCGTGTTAATATCTATTATATGATCTAACAGTCTTGTACATCTAATTCACATTCGCTACAACTTTGACATAATTGTGATACTTTGTGTCACAGAGCTTTGTATATTCATGCAGACAGGGCAGTGATAATTGGAGATAAATACATACTTCTGGCCGTAAAAATGAGAGAGTATATCATTATGTTTCTGGAAATTACGAAAAGAATCGGCCAAAACTGGCTAGTGTGTAATTTCCTCTTCAATTTCTCCAGTGATTACCGTACACAACCACAATGTTGTTTGAGAATGATAAGTCAAGGGCAGGTAATAATCAAAATGTTCTCACATGAAATCTCCGCTCTCCTGCCCAAAGTTAACTGTGATATTAACAAAGGCTTTGATTAATTGGGTGTTGCCGTTACAGGCCTTGGCGCGTATTTTTCATTGAGCGGTCTATTTTAAGCGTTGCTCATGGCCTTGGGGTTGTCAAACAGGAATTGATCACGAGGTCGGTGTGAACTACTAGCGCCCTTTAACAAAAGTGAACAGTTTAGTTCTGTCAGTTGTCTCCCGTGAGAAGACGATTTTCCCATTCACGCAACAGTTGATCTGAAGTCGACACACATCACAGCCAGGGTACAATCAATCACAGCCAGTGCACACTCAATCACAGCCAGTGCATACTCAATCACAGCCAGGGTACAATCAATCACAGCCAGTGCACACTCAATCACAGCCAGTGCACACTCAGTCACATCCAGTGTATCCTCAATCACAGCCAGTGCATACTCAATCACATTCAGTGTATCCTCAATCACAGCCAGTGCATACTCAATCACAGCTATTACCAGCCGCTGGTATAAAAGAACATAATGACGCTGTTCAGCTCAACATAATGCACAATATAAACAATAGGAGAAAGAGAACATTGGCAACTATATTGTTTGTTTTACACTTGCCTGAAATGCTCATCCGGTCATAAAAGGAGTGGGAAGGAAACTGCCGTAACAGAATCATCGTTTCTATAGTCTGTTCATGACAAAAATGTACCAGTTAAATCACAGATTTTTGCTTTCATAGATGTAAACATTAACGTACAATGATAACATAGATAATTTAAATGCCTTTCTACAATATAACAGTACACTTGTCATCGTGTACTTTGACCGGTAACTTTGCACTTCTATAATATATAAGTTGTTTAATACAACGCGGAGTTTATCTGTTAGACACCAAACATTTGAACCATCAATGTCCGTTACTGTCCACATTGAAGAAGGACGGATGCACATTTTCAATTTCTGGCTCATATTTGATAACTAGACGAGTGGTGTAAGGAGGATGAAAACATTTAGAAAAATCCACGTTATCTAAAAAGGATATTTCAGCAGGTAACAACCATGGCACTGTTTGTTTAATTAAGTTCAGTGTTACCACAGCTGTATCGTAGGTCATCCTTCATGGTTCTATATCAACCAACAACAGTCGTGCATGTCGTTATCAGTGACACGGCACTTTCACGTTGGGGCTGAGAATGGCTACAGCTGTTGATGAATTGTTTCGTGGTTTCACGAACGTAGCAATAGTATCATGTGCATAGCAATAGTATTATGGACATAGCAATAGTTTCATGGGCATAGCAATAGTATTATGGACATAGCAATAGTTTCATGGGCATAGCAATAGTATTATGGATATAGCAATAGTTTCATGGACATTGTAATAGTACCATGAACGTAGCAATAGTATCATGAACGTAGCAATAGTATCATGGACATAGCAATAGTATCATGAACGTAGCAATAGTTCATTGACATAGCAATATGTTCATGACCAAGCGGAAGATCATAGATGTTAATAAAGGGACACATATTACATCAATAAAGACAATTCTTATATTTATCTTGAACTTAGGAATCAATCATTTGACATAAGTAATTATCATGATTGGAAATTCAACGTTTAATAACGGTGATTACAGAACAGCTGGCTTCTTTGTTCAAGATTTGATGGATCTTGAAACAAGACACATTTTTGCCACGGTTAATTTAGTTTTCATCTGCACATCCATCGCGCTATTTGGTATGATAACCAACGTCATCAACATGGTCGTGTTCTGTAGACAAGGATTTAAGAACACAATGACCATCAGTTTCATGGCTCTAGCTGTGTCCGACATGGGATGTCTCATAACAGTCCAGTGGTTTAATATCTGCATGAACCCGCTCATATCTAGGACAAAAGTTAATTTTGCACCTGCGGAGATTCATTCCATAACGGCAGGATGGCCTCACGTGACGTTTGGCCGTATAACAGGTTGGATCACGGTCTACATCACAGCAGAGCGGTGTCTGTGTATAGTAGCCCCACTGGCCGTCAGGAACATCGTCACCCCGACAAGAACCACCTGCACGCTTGTCATCATTTACGTCATCAACATAATCATTATTATCCCCGAGTACAGCACGTCATACATCAACTGGAAGTTCTTCCCTGACAAGAACAGAACACTTCTGGGTTTGTTCAAGACAGACGACAACGAGAAGGTCGAGGGTATAGTCTTCCTGCTGCACGCCATGATGTTTCTGACGTCATTTCTGTGTGTGACCGTCTTGACCTCTGTCCTGGTGATCAAGCTCAAGGTAGCATCACAATGGCGGCACCAGGCCACACAGGGCAAAGGTCAATCTGAAGCCATGTCCATCAAGGACAAGAAAGCCACAAGCATGGTCGTCATGATCTCAGGTCTCCTAATTGCTATGAACCTCCCTGGCATTCTTCTCTCACTTGCCACATTCTGTGAACCCAGATTTGGAGTTTACGGAGCCTATACTAATATCTTTCACGTCTTCTGGTCGTTTGGTTTCATATTTAACGTCATCAACTCCAGCGTCAACATCTTCATGTACTACAACATGAGCTCCAAGTACAGAGAGATCTTTAACCAAATTTTTTCTTATCCTTAAATGATCACTACCGGTGTTGTTTTCATGTGTACGAAATAATTGAGGGAATTTGATGTGTGATATAATGTAGACCAAATTTATAAAACTTCTTTTTCAGCTCCTTGTGGAGCATAGGTCTTCAAGAAACACTTTCCAAGCCGTTCTGTTTCTTACCATTCTTTTATGATTATCTCATGTCTTCTCCATCAACCTCATCTCTCTGCTTCCCTCTGTCTTCTCCTAAAAAACGTCGTCTTACTCTTTGTCTTTTTCTTTAGAAAAAGGATCGGTCGTTTAATACTCTCAGTTGTCCGCGGTGTGTGTCCTAGCCAGCTCCATCGTCTTAGTACGATCTCTGTATCCACTAGTGTTTGACTGTTACTTTTCCATAATTCTACATTAGTAATTTTGTTCTGCCATTTCCATCCTTTTATTCCTCGCAAGTATTCATTAATTAAGATCTGTTTCATCATAATCGTCAATTTTGCTGTTCTCCATTTTCCCAGCCATATAATAGGACTGACATAACATTGGAGTTGACAATTTTTATTTGAGTATTTATCCTATTTCTTTGGGCTTCTATATGTTTCCCAGTGCAACAAATACTCCTCTAGCTTTTAATATCCTTACTTTGGTATCATTTTCTGTTCCAACCTCTTTGTCTATATTACTGCCCAGATATATGCCAGATCGTACGTCTAGTAGAGGTATTTCTCCTATCGTTATTTGGTAATTATGTCTGGTGTAATAGCAGTTATGACATCAAATGCTCATCAATGCTGGTGATAGGAGACCACTCATTCATTTGTTTTTGAGATTCATAATCCCTTCTATGGCCAGTAGAAAGAGAAGTGGAGATAGAAGGTAGCCGTGCCTTACTCCTGTTCTTATTTCAAATGCTTGTGTAAGCTGCCCCACCACACTACATTTCATTCCTTCATACATTGTTCTTATTAGTTTAATAAACTGTATGGGGAACTACAGTCGCCACTTGATATTGGATTCATAGATTACGAAAAGGCATTTGATAGTTTAGACAGAATGAAGCTTTGGAAGTTTCTGAGTCATTACGGACGACGCACACTTATTAGCCACAAACTGGCGTATCCAGTACCGAGAACTTTATACATTGTTTTCCTTTATAACGTTATATAGTTTTCTGGTTTAGTGCCAATTTAGAACAATCACATTTCAAATGGATAGTGTTGACTTTCCTAGTTACACTTCAGAGTTTTTAATGGAAAAAACTGTTAGATATTGCAAACGTTGTTTTTTGTTTCAATGATTGTCAGTATTTTGTTGGGAACTCCATAAGCGTGCAGTATTTTGTTGGGAACTCCATAAACGTTCAGTATTTTGTTGGGAACTCCATAAGCGTGCAGTATTTTGTTGGGAACTCCATAAGCGTGCAGTATTTTGTTGGGAACTCCATAAGCGTTCAGTATTTACCACAAATGATGTTTATGTGTGCATCTAAAGATTTAGTTTTTGTTTGAAAATCAACAAAATGTTGATACAATTCTCTTTATCATCTTGAGAACAACTACGTTAGAATGTGAGGACATGATCTATGCAACGATTAACCCTTCTGAAGCCTGCTTGTTCTTGATTTAGTGTCAGGTCTTAGGAAAAGTCCCTGCGTGCTGTCTCTGCTGAGTGTTTACCTTCGTCTCTACATGGTCGACATCAATCTAGTTCTCAAATCATCAAGGGGAGACAATTTGCATATTGTTGGTTCTTTGGACACAATCACTTACATCAAATCTATTGTCTTCATCCAAGTTCATTATTTGCTGGGACAATATTCACATCTGTCTGGTTGCTACAGACAAATCCTTAAGATACTTTGTAGATCTGTCTGGTTGCTACAGACAAATCCTTAAGATACTTTGTAGATCTGTCTGGTTGCTACAGACAAATCCTTAAGATACTTTGTAGATCTGTCTGGTTGCTACAGACAAATCCTTAAGATACTTTGTAGATCTGTCTGGTTGCTGCAGACAAATCCTTAAGATACTTTGTAGATCTGTCTGGTTGCTACAGACAAATCCTTAAGATACTTTGTAGATCTGTCTGGTTGCTACAGACAAATCCTTAAGATACTTTGTAGATCTGTCTGGTTGCTACAGACAAATCCTTAAGATACTTTGTAGATCTGTCTGGTTGCTACAGACAAATCCTTAAGATACTTTGTAGATCTGTCTGGTTGCTACAGACAAATCCTTAAGATACTTTGTAGATCTGTCTGGTTGCTACAGACAAATCCTTAAGATACTTTGTAGATCTGTCTGGTTGCTACAGACAAATCCTTAAGATACTTTGTAGATCTGTCTGGTTGCTACAGACAAATCCTTAAGATACTTTGTAGATCTGTCTGGTTGCTACAGACAAATCCTTAAGATACTTTGTAGATCTGTCTGGTTGCTACAGACAAATCCTTAAGATACTTTGTAGATCTGTCTGGTTGCTACAGACAAATCCTTAAGATACTTTGTAGATCTGTCTGGTTGCTACAGACAAATCCTTAAGATACTTTATAGATCTGTCTGGTTGCTACAGACAAATCCTTAAGATACTTTGTAGATCTGTCTGGTTGCTACAGACAAATCCTTAAGATACTTTGTAGATCTGTCTGGTTGCTACAGACAAATACTTAAGATACTTTGTAGATCTGTCTGGTTGCTACAGACAAATCCTTAAGATACTTTGTAGATCTGTCTGGTTGCTACAGACAAATCCTTAAGATACTTTGTAGATCTGTCTGGTTGCTACAGACAAATCCTTAAGATACTTTGTAGATCTGTCTGGTTGCTACAGACAAATCCTTAAGATACTTTGTAGATCTGTCTTGTTGCTACAGACAAATCCTTAAGATACATTGTAGATCTGTCTTGTTGCTACAGACAAATCCTTAAGATACTTTGTAGATCTGTCTGGCTGCTACAGACAAATCCTTAAGATACTTTGTAGATCTGTCTGGTTGCTACAGACAAATCCTTTAGATACTTTGTAGATCTGTCTGGTTGCTACAGACAAATCATTAAGATACTTTGTAGATCTGTCTTGTTGCTACAGACAAATCCTTAAGATACTTTGTAGATCTGTCTGGTTTCTAAAGACAAATCCTTAAGATACTTTATAGATCTGTCTTGTTGCTACAGACAAATCCTTTAGATACTTTGTAGATCTGTCTGGTTGCTACAGACAAATCCTTAAGATACTTTGGAGATCTGTCTTGTTGCTACAGACAAATCCTTAAGATACTTTGTAGATCTGTCTGGTTGCTACAGACAAATCCTTAAGATACTTTGTAGATCTGTCTTGTTGCTACAGACAAATCCTTAAAATACTTTGTATAACTACAATTTTCGCATGACATCTTCTATTAATGTGAATAGTCTTTTCCTTATGATTTTGATCATATTTCAGGTTTCTCCAACTCGTTTTAAACATTCTCCATTTGTAATTGTTGCTATCCATTGAATTCATAGTATTCTTCTGATCAACCACATCTCAGTTGTCTCTAATGTTCTCTGTGTTGTCTTACTTATCGCCCATAACTCGCTTCCATATTGTAGTAAAGGTTTGATAAAGCACTTTAGGACACATTTTGTTTTATTAATTGATAATTTGTTACATATGATGTTTTTAATTTAATGGAATTCTATATTTGCTTGTCCTAATCTGCTTCTAATTTCTGCAGTGTATTTGCTATCTGCTGTTATTATTGATCCAACTTATTTGAGTCTATGCACTTGTTCAAGGATTTTTCCATTTAGTTTTACTCTACATTATTGTGTATTCGCTTTCTCCTGATATTATCGGTTTCTGTCTTTTTGATGTTGGCGTTACGGCCTTTTGTTCACGTTTTGTCACAGTGTCATCTAACATATCTTGTAGGTCTTGTTGGTTTTCCGTTACCAGTACCACATTACGTTATCTGCAGACCTGTTAATGAACTTTCTGTACACACATTCTATTCATTGAAGCAGCTAGATGATGATGAACATACATTCTATTCCTTGAAGCAGCTAGATGATGATGTATAAATATTATATTCCTTGAAGCAGCTAGATGATGATGAACACACATTTTATTCCTTGAAGCAGCTAGATGATTATGTACACATATTATATTTCTTGAAGTAGCTAGATGATGGTGTGTACACATATTCAATTCATTGAAGCAACTAGATGATGATGAACATACATTCCTTGAAGCAGCTGCCAACAACTAACAAGAACAGAACCGATGTTCATAGATCACAATAGCAGATCTCACCAAATCAATGATGCCTGTTCTGAGAAGCAAAGATGGCATCTGGCCAAAGCACATACCTTGATGACCTTGATGAAACTGGTACAAGACTTGAGTGCACGTGAATCAACGTCTTAGCACGCGGGTTTGTTCCCATATGTGCTCGGCCGACTATTCAGAAATGTTCAGAGACTTCTGTCTAGCGTCGCTTCAAGAATCGTAACTCACGAGCGAGACGGCATTCCTCACCCACCCAGAGTACTAACCTGGTAGTACGAATGCCGCTTCTTGAAGGAGAAATAAATTCCCGAATCGGAAAGGTAGCTTCCACATTAGCTTCCACATTAGCTTCCACATTAGCTTCCACATTAGCTTCCACATTAGCTTCCACATTAGCTTCCACATTAGCTTCCACATTAGCTTCCACATTTGCTAAACTTAACGATAGAGCATGGGCCAACACCAATTTAACACACAAGACTAAGATTCTAATTTACCAAATTCGTGTGCTTAGTACACTTCTATAAGGATCAGAAACTTGGACTACCTATGCAGGGCAGGAGAAAGGGTTAAACGGCTTTCATGTACGTTGCCTTCGCAAGGTTATCAACATCAAATGGCAGGACAAAGTAACTAACTCTAATGTCTTACAACGAGCAAACTCCCATCGATCATGGCAACACTTAGGATTTGTAGACTAAGGTGGCTGGGCCATGTAAGAAGAATGGCAAACAATCGTATTCCCAAACAAATATTTTATGACGAACTTAAGGACGGAAATAGACCAAATGGTAGACCAGTGCTGAGATATAAAGATGTTTGCAAGGCTTCCCTGAGGGAATTATCTATCAGCGAAAAAACTGGGAAAATGTAGCCGCGGATCGTAGCACATGGAGGGCAAAAATAACAAATGGCACAGCAACTTTCAAGACAGTGCTGATATCATATTCAGAAGACAAAAGGCGCAAGAAAAAAAGACAATGCCAAATAGGGCAAATAAACCTTGCTCGTTCTGCGGATGTATCTGTCTGTCCAGGATTGGCAAATTCAGCCACGAGAGAAGCTGTTCAGTAAAGCAGCACCCAGTATGAGACAGCAATGCTTTACCAAACTACTGACTTATCATGATTGCTTGCTACCAACCGTCTGTCAAGACGACAAAGGACATATACCCTGGTATCAATTTCTGCCAGCTCCTGGATCGACCGTGGGGGGAGGGGCGATATTTTGTTTCCAACCACGAGTACAACTCACACTTCTAACACGGGTTGTCCGAACATCGGTAGCAGAGTGGTTTTCCCAATTAGGTTACCACGCCCTTCGTTGAACTGGTAAGACAATGTTAATAGCGGTGGTAATGGCTCATCGTATATCCCTAGACCGGCCATACGCTAATCTTACGGTCTGTTGTTTGATGTGCGACGGGGATAATCTGACGACTAACTGTGTGTTTATATGTTCAGAATTGGAGTCAACAACGATGGCCTAACATCATCAAGCGCTATACTTTTTAAAAATTTGAAGATCATCATTTTCAGGAGGACGTGAACTCCCGGTATATGGTGGATAGGCGGCAGGAACCATTGAAGACTATGCGTGAAAAGTGTTCCTTGCTGCAGTTTCCTCATATTCCAAGTCTGGCTTGTTGCAAGAGCTACTGAGTTAAGTGCTCTGTGCACACCGTGATCTATGTGTCTCATCCGTTTTGATCATGTTTCGATATTCCAATTGTTTACGATGAATGACGATATCGTATGACAGGGAACAGTTGGCTGTGTTCACTTTATGCGCGGTTTCGCCTTATGCCTTTTGACGCGTGCTGAGAATGCTACGATGGGGACTACAGTTACCTTTCTTTGTTTGGGAGATGAGATATTAATTCGAATGATTACGCTGGCATGGGCGGTTGAGCAATTATGGATTTTGATTTGTTTGCAGTGATACCAGGGCCTTCCATAACCAAATAACCAAATAATGGCGGTCACCATGATTCAATGATCCTAGTAACAACTCAGTGATACCGGGGCCTTCCATGACCAAATAATGGCGGTCACCATGGTCCCAGTAACAACTCAGCAATACCGGGGCCTTCCATAACCAAATAATGGCGGTCACCATGGTCCCAGTAACAACTCAGCGATACCGGGGCCTTCCATAACCAAATAATGGCGGTCACCATGGTCCCAGTAACAACTCAGCTGTTTGGGCACACACATGCGATGCTGCTGTAAAGCCGATGATAAGAATTAATCCACTGGGTGCCGTCTCCATATCGAAGTTTGACTGCCATGAAGCGCCATTTTACTGTCTCATGTCTTGGTGGTGCGCATTGTCATTGGTTCACGTGACCACTTTTTGATGTTATCAGGTCAGTTTAGTCTTGGTCTGCCTGTGTCTAGTAAGTATGCCTTGCACCTTCCCTTCTAAGATGACTTTCGTAAGTGAGAACCAAACCAACAAGAGAAGGACGTCTCGGCTCATCTGAGCAAACTCTGGACTACAGAGAAGTGACTTTCTATCTATCTAACTATCTATCTATCTATCTACCTACCTACCTACCTACCTACCTACCTACCTACCTACCTACCTACCTACCTACCTACCTACCTACCTACCTACCTACCTACCTACCTACCTACCTACCTACCTACCTACCTACCTACCTACCTACCTACCTACCTACCTACCTACCTACCTACCTACCTATCTATCTATCTATCTATCTATCTATCTATCTATCTATCTATCTATCTATCTATCTATCTATCTATCTATCTATCTATCTATCTATCTATCTATCTATCTATCTATCTATCTATCTATCTATCTATCTATCTATCTATCTATCTATCTATCTATCTATCTATCTATCTATCTATCTATCTATCTATCTATCTATCTATCTATCTATCTATCTATCTATCTATCTATCTATCTATCTATCTATCTATCTATCTATCTATCATTCCGCCTATCACAGCTAGTCGTTGATAGTCCATTCAAGACATTGTTCTCACCGCCAGTTGTTGATAGTCCATTCAAGACATTGTTCTCGCCGCCAGTTGTTGATAGTCCTTCAAGACATTGATCTCACCGCCAGTTGTTGATAGTCCATTCAAGACATTGTTCTCACCGCCAGTTGTTGATAGTCCTTCAAGACATTGTTCTCACCGCCAGTTGTTGATAGTCCTTCAAGACATTGTTCTCACCGCCAGTTGTTGATAGTCCTTCAAGACATTGTTCTCACCGCCAGTTATTGATAGTCCATTCAAGACATTGTTCTCACCGCCAGTTGTTGATAGTCCATTCAAGACATTGTTCTCACCGCCAGTTGTTGATAGTCCATTCAAGACATTGTTCTCACTGCCAGTTGCTAAATCTTCCAACGTACAGTCGTAGATATCTGTTCACGACTTTGATCTCACCGCCAGCCGTTGATTCAGAGTAGGAATAACCCCTGCCAAACAATATATAAAGAAACAACAGATCAAATACTTTGGCCACTTGATAATGCAGAAAGATAAAAAAAAAAAAAAGAAACACAGCGAGCCTTCAGTAAATTTTGTGAGAACACCAAACTCAAGGGCCGATAGTAGTGAAGATAAGGGTTTTGAACATAGTTTTTAACATTTACACGGGCATACCCCTATATGAGAGTCATATTTGCACCATACATGCATCCTTTTTCGCACGATCTCAGGTGACCGCTTATCTCTGACCTCGCTTATCGCGGGTGGTCGGGTGGCCTCGTGGGGGCTTATCTCAAGTGGGGTCTTATCTCAAGTGGGTGAGTGTCTATTGCTCGCTGGCTATGGTCACCAGTGGTTCTAAAACTTGTGTGTCAGCGGTTCTAAAACTTGCGACGCCGGTTATCTCGGGTGGGGGTGCCTTTATGGGTCGAGTGTTATTAATATCATCATGTGCCAGGATAGGGGAAAGGGTGCCTTTATAGGTCGAGTATCATCATGTGCCAGGATAGGGGTGGGGTGCCTTTATTGGTCGAGTGTTAGTATCAGGTACCCGGTTAGGGGTGGTGAAAGGGGGGTGCCTTTATGGGTCGAGGGTTATCAGCATCATGTGTGAGGTGGGTAACAGAAGGCGACAAAGCAATGACGTTGAAGGGGGGTATTGTTAAGGTAAATACGACTATCTCGCGGGCGTTGGTCGGCACAGGGTGTGTACTATCAGCATATACCAGGTGTTAGTGATTTTTCAGTGACACATCGTCATCAGGTGCCACCTCGGTCATCATCATGTGCCACCTCAGCGCGGGGGGTCGTCGCGGGTCGGCGTGGCGGGGGTCGTCGCTGGTCGGCGCGGCGGGGGTCGTCACGGGTCGGCGCGGCGGGGGTCGTCGCGGGTCGGCGCGGCGGGGGTCGTCGCGGGTCGGCTCGGGCAACATCAGCATGTGTAGTGTCTATCTATCTATTGACCTTTCGAGCCGTAACCGGCCCATAGGGCGTAGACCAAGATACACCTTCTCCTATATGAATTTTTGTTCTAGCAGTTTTCTTTTAAAGATATTTTATCAAATCTCGCCATCTGTCTCTGTTCTGTGCAAGCAGTTCTATCTCATTGAGGGAGCCGATTCCTGCTGCTCTTGCCTCTCTCATCAATGTTCTTCTCAGTGTCTCCCTGGGTCTTCCTCTTTTTCTTTTACCTGTTGTTTCCCATATGAGGGCTTGCTTTGCTATTCGATTATTATCTCTTCTCATCACATGTCCAACGTATGACCATCGTCTTTTCTTTATTACTGAAGATATTAGTGGTTGATTGGCGATTTCTCTAATTTCCTCGTTTGTTTTGAATTCGTTCCATTCTATACCAAGTATTTTCCTTAGACATTTATTTTCGAATGCGTTCAACTTTGTTTCTATATCTCTTGTTGTTTTCCAGCTTTCACACGCATACGTAAGGGTTGATAGTACATTTGATTTGAATAGCCTAAGTTTTGTGTTTGTGCTAATGAGTTTTGATTTCCACAACTTTTCAAGGCTTCTGAAAGACATTGCTGCTTTAGCCAGTCTGATTCTAATTTCTTTGCTCGTATCCCCTTCTCGATCAATGTGACTTCCAAGATAGATGAAGTGATCGATCTCTTCTACTGGTTTGTTTTCCATGTATATTTTGTCACTTGTTGGAATTAAACTTTTCATGACTTTAGTCTTTTCATGATTGACCTCAAGCCCAATTTTGCTGGCTATTGATGATAGTTCATTTGTGTTTTCCTGCATCGTTTTTATCTGATTGCTGATGAGAACTATGTCATCAGCAAAGTCCAGGTCCTCCAAATGGTCTCCTTGTATCCATTCGATGCCTTTATTACCAGTGCAGCATTTCTTCATTATGAAGTCCATAACAATTCCAAATAACAAGGGCGATAAAATACATCCTTGTTTAACCCAGTTTCTATTGGGAAACATTCGCTCAGTCCTTCCTCTGTTCGAACTGCACATGTGTAACCATCATACATGTCTTTGATAATATTTATGATTTTTGATGGTAAGCCATATTGCTTCAGAATTTTCCACAAAGAATCTCTATGAATACTATCAAATGCTTTTTTGAAGTCGATGAAGTTAAGTACAAAAGGTTTTTGCTTTTCAATGTGTTCCTCCAATATAAGTCGTAGAGTGAAAATGTGGTCAAGACAGCTTCTCCCTTTTCTAAACCCAGCCTGTTCTTCACGCATTACTGTATCTATTGAATCCTTTATTCTATTTAGGATGATTTTACAGAATAATTTTGAGGCAACTGACAAAAGTGTCACGCCTCTCCAATTGTTACAATCTCTAAGATTGCCCTTTTTTGGGATCTTAACAATGATTCCTTTTTTCCATTTATGAGGCGTCTTCTCTGTTTTCCAAATGATGTTGAACATTTTTTGGAGATGTATTAAATTATGGCTATCAATTGCCTTGAGGATCTCAGCTGTTAACTTATCCTCTCCAGCAGCCTTGTTATTGGTCATTAGCTTTAAGGTGGTTTCTATTTCACTCAAGGTGAAGTCATCTAAATTTACATCTAATTCTGCTGCTGGTGTTTCAGCTTCAAAATCTATTAAACTGTGAGGTAGTGGACGGTTAAGAATTTCTTTGAAGTGTTCCGCCCAACGGGCTTTTATGTCTGCGCTTGTTGTTAGCATTAATCCAGATTTGTCTAGAATTGGTGTTCCACTGGATGTATAGGTGTTTGTCAGCATCTTTTGTACAGTATAAAGAGTTCTGCTGTCTCCTATAATTGCAGCTGTCTCTGCTTTCTCTGCCAAGTTGTCTATATAAGCTCTTGTATCTCTTCTTGCCGAACTTTTCACTTTGTTGTCTAATTCTTTGTATGTTGCTTTTGCCAGAACCTTTCCAAGATCCTATGTAGATGTGTAGTGTGCTAACATTAAATAGTGACGCGCTCTCTCTCTCTCTCTCTCTCTTTCACATTCACGGTAAAGCAAAACAAAAAGTCGCTCTATATTTCACATATATTTATTAATATAACAAATATACAACACATATGAGAAAATATATTTTACTGTCCGATTGTTGATAATTTTAAGCGTCTGGGTTTCCTCCCTCCTGTTTTGGCGGTACTGTCTGTTTGTGTTAAATGTCTATCAAACACAGGTGCATAGGAAGTTTCATTAGCCTTCACAACACAACCGCCCTCCATTTTGACAAAACCTTGATCAAAGCTGGAATAGGTAATTGGTGACTCAGCTGAAACAACCGGGACATCCATATTGGCTGCCGGATCTGTCGTCTGATTAACAAGCGCGAGGTTCCCTTGGTTAACAAAAGGAGGGGGCGTGTAGTTGATGAGATTCGGGTTAACAAGAGATGGTATGTAGTTCTGGTGGTTAACGAGAGATGGCGTGTAGTTGATCTCGCTAAGGAGAGGTGGTGTGTAGTTATGGTGGTTAACAACAGGCGGCGTGTAGTTGATCTGGCTAACAACAGGCGGCGTGTAGTTGATCTGGTTAACGAGAGGTGGCGTGTAGTTGAGGTTAGCATAAGCGGTTAAAATGTCCTCTCGCATATCAACTAACGCGATAAATTTCTCTCTCGATAGTGTTATCCCAGTTCTGGAAATAAACTTCAAAAAACTCTCACCGCTATATGTCCTTATATTTATCAATGGTCTGTTACGAAAAACACAAACCGAGACTGCCTTAACGCCATCATTAGACAATGGAACTAAAGTCTCATTACCGCGTGACATAAATATGCGCCGATCACTGATATCAAACGAAATTGGCGTATTCAAGCTACACGACTCCATATTCAAAGAAAACCAACACAAGCCACCTGGTAATACACGATGGTTATCTATGTGTGTGTGTGTGCGTGTACACTGATCGACTGGGGTTTTTATACCCGTTACGTTTAGCGGGTCGAGGACCGTCTATTTATAGTAGCTAACGCAATATGTTATCAGGCGAGGTAATACGTTATCAGGCGAGGTAATACGTTATCAGTCGTGTTGCGACATGTTCAGTGACTTTAGGAAGGGCCTAAACAGGGTGATATGTGGGAAATATGATGTGTGTGAAATAATTGTGTATGTATGTGCGTCTAACAACTCGGCCTCCGGTAATGCGGCTTGAGACTAGGAAACTCCCCACCTGTAGTGTTTATATAGGATGTGGTTTTTTTAAAATAAGTGTTAATTGAAGAGGGGAAACCTGGCGTGCTGACCTAAAATCACTCGTTGTTATTTTTATCGGTGGTATAATCACTAAAGTTGGTAGCACTTGTGAGGATGGATCCCCGATGGAATCATCCTTTCACAGCTCTGATAGCCGGTCCTACCGGGTGTGGGAAAACGGTATTTGTGCAAAAGTTTATACAGAACCTTCACGAGTTAGCTGTCCCCGTACCGGAGGAAGTTATATGGTGTTATGCGGAATGGCAACCGATATACGAGACTATGAGGTCAGTGAGATTTATCGAGGGGCTACCAGACGTCGATAAATTGGAAGGTGGTAAGAAGCGAAGACTGATCGTCATCGATGACTTGATGTCTGAGACGGACGAGCGGGTAACAAAATTATTCACCAAAGGTAGTCATCACAGAGATATTAGTGTGATGTACATTGTTCAAAATCTATTCGGAAAAAATAAAGAACATCGAACCATAAGTCTCAATACGCACTATTTAGTCCTTTTCAAGAACCCGAGAGACGGGAGTCAAATTATAAATCTGGCTAAACAAATGTACCCAGGACAGGTGGGGTACCTCCAAGATAGTTTTAAGGACGCGACAGCGTCTCCTCACGGTTATTTGCTCATCGATCTTCGTCAGGACACACCTGATAATCTTAGGTTGAGAACAAAATATTCCCAGGGGAGAGACAAATCGTCTACGTGCCAAAGTAGAGAATCATGTGTGATGAATCACTTAGACGGCACGGTGAAATGTTGAAATGTATGCGCGCCGCCTCGCCGAGCGGTTTAAGAGCCATATTAAAAACAGCCTCTCCCAAACTCATTAACTTTTTGTGCGAGTGTTGTCATAACATTTTAAAAGGTAATGTTAGACTCAGCGACAGAAGTGCGAGCTACGTCGACATAAGAACAAGTTGAGACTTCTCACTAAAAAGAAACCGAATCTTAAGCGGCGGAAAGAGATTCTACAAACCGGTGGGTTCATAGGTGCTTTGCTCCGTCCTATATTAAGTATTCTCGGGGGCGTACTAGGTGCGTAACAATGGCCAAAAAAATGATATTGATGGATCCTCGATTCCTCGATGGTCTTACACAGACTACTAGCACGTCGTATAGCCCACCCGAGGCGATCGGTGACAACTTGAGAGATTTAGATGATGAAATGCAACGTATCCTATTTCGAAATGATTTAGCACCCGCCGATAAGGCCAGAGTGTACCAACGTGCCCTGCATCAATATTTAACTAGATTGGAGCAGTATAAACGACGCTCATTGGGGTCGGTCGATCTCATTCAACACAACACGGCAACAGAAAAAACACATTCCCCACCACCACCAATCGACGTATCACCAGCGCAGAGCAAGACACCACCACCACCACCAGCAGCGGAAACCCCAAAGCTAGGTAATGAAACCACTCCGCCCGTAACCACGTATAAACTGAGACCTAAAAAAAGAAAGAGCGGAATCTCAACACCAAAAGGGAACGGTGGAGAAAATATTGAGACGTCGTTACTTTGACCCTAGTCGACCAGGGGCTTATAGTGGTGCAACGGCCCTGCAACGTAACACCAAACTGGGACTCGCAAAGATCAAACAATGGTTGAGTCATCAGGATACCTATACCCTTCATAAACCAATTCGTCGCAGATTTGAAAGGCGTCCCATTATAACGAGTGGCCCCCAACAGCAATATCAGGCAGACCTAATTGATTTGAGACATTTGAAAAACCACAACGACGGATATTCCTATTTGGTTTCTTGCGTGGGCGTTTTCAGTAAATTCGCGTGGTCTGTACCGATACGAACCAAAACGGGGAAATCCTTAGTGGAAGCCATCGGTAAGATATTTCGCTATGGGAAACCCGCGAGTTTTCAAACGGATAAGGGGTCAGAGTTTCTGAACAGAACATTTCAGAAATCTCTCGCTGACAACAACGTTCACTTTTTCACTACGCAGAACGAAGATATTAAGGCCGCCGTTGTGGAACGCTTTAATAGGACTCTCAAACAACGGATGTGGCGATATTTCACGAAATCCAATAAGCTGTCTTATCTCCGAGTCCTACCCGCCCTACTTCGAAGTTATAACCATCCGTATTACAGAAGTATAAAAATGGCACCGGTCGACGTCAACGCAGACAATCAAGAACATGTATGGAACACGTTGCATAATAGCAAACGCAACTTTAAATTTCAAAGACCCCTGTATAAGCCCGGTGATCGAGTTAGACTGGTCCTTGGCAGAGCCAATTTTAAAAAGGGTTATGCCCCGGCTTGGACGGAGGAACTGTTTTCCATCAGTCGAGTAAATGAAACAAACCCCGTTACATATGTGTTGAAAGACGATAAGGGTGATGAGATAGAGGGGTCATTCTACACACAGGAAATTCAAAAAGTTGGAGACAAGCACGAGTACAGAATCGAGAGTATCATATCCGAGCGTCGCACATCAGTTGGGCGAAAAGAGAGTTTAGTCAAATGGTTTGGGTACGATTCGTCATTTAACACTTGGATACCGTCCAAGGACATTGTCAGATACAAAAACTAGAGATGAGAGAAGAAGACGAAGAAGTGGAAACTTTCGGGGGAGAGTCCGATTTGCGAGCCGTAAACTCGGGAGTGAGGATAGAGAGCGAACCACGCAGGGGATCGGATTTTGGGAAACTATCCCCCTACTTAGAACTTGTCTTTATTTGTCAAGTGGTAGTTATATATACCGTTGTCGCGGTTTCGCTGTTCAATCTGACCACCGAAAAGCCAGACGCCAAGGAGGGAAAACTGTGGATAGCCCTACTGACCAGCTGTTTGGGTTACTTGCTACCGAATCCAAACTTGGAGAGGCGACGGTGAAACGAGTAAAAAAAAATGAGTTTTTATGTCACCCTACCCAGCAATGCATCTATGGAACTTTTTAAGGATAATAACCCCGGCCACTTTTTCGTTAAACTCTCTCAGACCATTAACATTTCGGCGCAGTATGAGATCGCACTGTTGGAGATACAGTTTCCGCTAAATTATTTCAATGTAATAGAGGGTGATGTCTGGATTCGGTACGAATCTCTCGCTAACGACGATATTTGCGACGCTAGATTTTTATTTCAAAGTGACATTGGAGGCTGGGTTATACACGAAACCCGATGCGTTCATCGGCGCGTTGAATGCGTCGATCATAAAAGCGGAGGATGAGTCGAACGGGGATGTGAAAGGGAAAAAAATGAGATTCATTTTACGCAAAAGAGGTGAATAAAGCCATCTTGAAACTTTACGAAAAAGGAGTCAGTGTTACCATAAGCGACACTTTGAAAAACATGTTAGCCTTCCCCACGACCTCTATATCAGACACGGCTCCCGATATCTTCAGCGTGGGCGTAATGGACTTGGAAAGTGTTGCGAAGAATGTCTACGTCTACTGCGATCTCGTTTCCCCCAGACCGGTCGGGGATGTGATGGTGCCTCTCCTCAGGAGCGTGCCTGTTCTCAATAGAAATCACACCTCGGTGTTTCAGATCTACGATAAGCCTCACTACCTACCCCTGAGTAGATTTTCCTTCGATACCGTCGAGATCCTTTTAGCCAACGAACACGGAAAAACCATTCCATTCACCAGCGGAACGTCGGTGCTATCGGTACACTTTCGATTGAAGAAACATCTCGAGCTGGTATAATGATGAGACACACCCCCCTTCGTCGAGATGTTGCGTTATACGAAGACTTTTACTGTTGTCAGGCGGGTGATGGGATACCCGTGTTTATAGGAGGTCGAAGTCAGAGCGGTCGAGGAATCGGTAGTTTCTTCGGTGGAATCGGGAGGGCTATTTTACCCTGGTGAAAAACCGGCGGTAAGGCCTTACTCCGAGAAGGTTTGGGGACCGGTCTGCAGGTCGCACAGGACGCATTAGCCGGGAAAAATGTCGGTGAAGCTTTCAAAGACCGAGCTAAGGAGGCCGGTCAGCGGTTGCTACACGGGGCCGTAGACCACCTGCGTGATAACAACCAATCAGGAAGTGGTTTACGACAAATCATAAAGCGAGTTATGAAGTTACCCCCACCAGGAGAACCGGTTACGAAGAGGATAAAACCGACAGCTAGACAGTTTCCCCTTCATTCGGTGTACAGCAAGACGAAGACGAGGGTGGCAAAGGATATTTTCGACTAATAATGTCCCTCGTTCACCCCAAATCGTGCGAATGTCTTCACTCTGGTTTGGATTTATTTAGCGTTCCACCCACACAGACATCTCTAGACTCTGGCCAGTTTATTGAAATTCGTCCGATCGCAGCCTTGTCGCATAGCGCACCGATAGAGTTTTTCATTTCTGGAAACAGCGAAGAGTATCTAGATCTTTTCAACACGTTTTTGCAGCTGCGGGTCAAGATCCCCCTCCCGAATGGTGATCGTGTACCACCCGATGCTGAGGTAGGACCAGTCAACAATTATCTGCACAGTCTATTTTCACAAGTCGACGTATCGCTAAACGACACGTTGGTTACACCGTCGGAGAATACCTATCCTTTTAGAGCAGTGTTTGAGGCTACGCTAAACTACGGGGAGGATGCGAAAACGGGATACTTGACGGCCGCTCTGTTCTACAAAGACACAGCTGGCCACCATGACGATTTGAAAGAAAATGAGGGTTTTAAAACACGGCGCGATTTGACTTCGGGTAGTAAAGAGGTTGAAATGGTGGGTCGTTTGCACTCTGATGTCTTTGTGCAGGATCGTTACATGTTAAACAGAGTCGATGTAAAGATAAAACTCACGCCCTCTAAGGATGTGTTCAGCCTCGTGACTCACGATAGGTCTGCGGGTTATAAGAGTGTTATCACCTACGCCGCGCTCGTGGTCAGGAAAGCTAAGCTAAACCCCGCGATTTCTCTGGCCCACGAAAAGGCTCTCTTAAGCGGGAATGCTCGGCACCCGATCAAGAGGGTTACCATCAAGACATTTTCCATCGTTAGCGGGATGTTCTCCCACAGTCAAGACAATTTTTTTTTGTCTCAAACACCGACCCGTATAGTGATAGGTCTGATTACGGCCAGTGCGTTTAATGGTGTTTATACAGCTAACCCGTTCAATTTTCAACACTTTGGTCTGATTTATATGAACCTGACGGTCGACGGGAAATGTATCTCGGGAAAGCCTCTAACTATGGACTTTGAGCGAAATCATTACGCGAGAGCTTTTTTCGGTACAAATCTGGCCATGGGTCTGATTGGTAAAGACGCCGGGAATAACGTTGATTATAGAGAGTTCAAGGACGGATATTGTCTATTTGGTTTTGACCTCTCGTCTAGTCTACTGGACGGGTCCCATTTTGAGCTAGCCACAAGCGGACCCTTGTCGATAGAGCTCAAGTTTTCCGCTCCCACAACTACTCCCCTTCAAGTCATCGTCTACGCCGAGTTGGACTCAGTGCTCGAGGTGTCCAAGACAAGGCCGATTCTAACAGACTTTGCCGTTTGAGCGAGAGAGAGAAGATGAACACGATGGAGATTTACAACCTTTTGATGTCAGATATTTTCGTTCGACGTTGTTCCCTTGTTAGTGTCATTCCACGAAACCACTTACCCCCCAGCATCGACCCAACAGCAACCACAGCCTTTGTCATAAACACCGACCCGGCACACGAACCCGGTGAGCATTGGGTGGCCCTCTTTTACAACGGCTCGGCGAATGTGAGTATTTCGATTCCTACGGTTTGCCTCCCAGACATGTGGATATTTTAAACTTTATAGAGCAAAGCTCACACGCTCCATTCGTCTACAACCCGCGGGTGTTGCAAGATTTGTTTACCAACACGTGCGGTCTATATTGTGCTTATTATATACTTCTTAAGTGTCCAGGCGCGAAACTTAACAGAATTCTCATGTCTTTTTCAGCGAGACAGCACATAAACGACCGTATCAGTTATCGTTTGCTCGCCCCGTGGATAATTCGGCTTCGAGGGGCCCACGGACGCTTACAATTATCAACAATCGGACAGTAATATATATTTTCTCATATGTGTTGTATATTTGTTATATTAATAAATGTATGTGAAATATAGAGCGACTTTTTGTTTTGCTTTACCGTGAATGTGAAAGAGAGAGAGAGACAGAGAGAGAGAGAGAGAGAGAGCGTCACTTTTAATGTTAGCACACTACACATGCTGATGTTGCCTGAGCCGACCCGCGACGACCCCCGCCGCGCCGACCCGCGACGACCCCGCCGCGCCGACCCGCGACGACCCCCGCGCTGAGGTGGCACATGATGATGACCAAGGTGGCACATGATGATGACCGAGGTGGCACATGATGATGATGTGTGACTAAAAAATCGCTAACACCTGGTATATGCTGATAGTACACACCCTGTGCCGACCAACGCCGCGAGATAGTCGTATTTACCTTAACAAAACCCCCCTTCAATGTCATTGCTTTGTCGCCTCCTGTTACCCACCTCACACATGATGCTGATAACACTCGACCCATAAAGGCACCCCCTTTCACCACCCCTATCCGGGTACCTGATACTAACACTCGACCAATAAAGGCACCCCACCCCTATCCTGGCACATGATGATACTCGACCTATAAAGGCACCCTTTCCCCTATCCTGGCACATGATGATATTAATAACACTCGACCCATAAAGGCACCCCCACCCGAGATAACCGGCGTCGCAAGTTTTAGAACCTCTGACACACAAGTTTTAGAACCACTGGTGACCATAGCCAGCGAGCAATAGACACTCACCCACTTGAGATAAGCACCGCTCACCCACTTGAGATAAGACCCCACTTGAGATAAGCCCCCACGAAGCCACCCGACCACCCGCGATAAGCGAGGTCAGAGATAAGCGGTCACCTGAGATCGTGCGAAAAAGGATGCATGTATGGTGCAAATATGACTCTCATATAGGGGTATGCACCGTGTCAAAATGTTCAAAACTATGTTCAAAACCCTTTTCTTCACTAGTGCCGATCACGAAAACATGGATTAACTGAATATTAGAAACTCTTGGAAACATAACAGCAGCAGAGGTAAATAGAAGAGCAAAAGACCGCAAATTATATCTCCCCTCGACGCTGAAATGCAAATTAGGAAGGAAAAAGAAGTATAAGAAGTAATTGATAGCCCTCCAAGACTTTGATCTCACAGCCAGTCATTGATAGTTCTTCAAGACATTGTTCTCACAGCCAGTCATTGATAGTTCTTCAAGACATTGTTCTCACAGCCAGTCGTTGATAGCCCTTCACGACTTTGATCTCATCACCAGTCTTGGCTTTTTCCAACATTAAACATTAGTTGTCCCACAAAAGGTCACCAGTGAGCATCTTGCAGCAGTGCATCCCTCTTCAGCACGCATCCATTCTGAAATTATGATATTGCCTTTAATGAATTCAAGACCTCCTGGAAGGCAGCAGTGGTTTGTGTTCAGAGTAGCCTCACCTAGATATCCTGCCAGAATATCGAGTGTTTCACTGTCCTAATGTGTACAAAGTTGTCCTTCATTTAAGTTGACCGAACTAAGTTCTAGAGTTCTGTCCTTTTTGAGTATCTACCTCGGCTTTTTCTCGACGTTCTCTATACCAAGGTGCACCATGGGATACCATTTTCTTTTAAATTACTGAACGGGAGCGGACTTGGCTTTGGAACATACCGCCTCGGTTGTTGCTGCCAGCATAACACAGATAGTGATGTTTGATAACTAGTACGTCGTGCTTCTTCTTATTATTAATCTTCTACCACATCCTCCCAGTTGCTTCTACATCAACCCAGTTGCCAGGAATGCCTAAATGATTAAATCTGCCGTCATTTCGCGCTTTATTCGCGGCAAATGTTGGATTACAATATCATCAAATCTGTGTTGGGCAATCATTATCGAAATCCCATCGCTCGAATCCTCATCTTTTGTTGTTTGGCTTCCATGATGAAATTATGTCATCGTATTTGAATGATTTTCACAAACAAGACATGGGAAGTGAATTACAAGAATGTTTCACTCAATTTAGATGTGGTAGTTTGATAGTGGCTTGATTTCGTGTGATGGATTGTGCTCTTTTTGATTGCACGAGTGACAAATGATTGATTTCCCACGCCTTTGTTCGTCACAAATGGGGTTTTTCTTTTTGTCCTTTTATTAACTGTACGCTCAATTGTAAACATACTAACACATATAGTCATACGTTTATTTTTTTTAAAACTTCCTGCAAGTCTAATTCTCATTACATTTTTGTTGTAGTTTATTATGTTCAACCGCTAGTGTTTACGGTTTTGTAAAGTTAATATGTTGCTTTCTGTGACGTAACAAATGTGAATGTCACTCCTGGTTGTTGCAGCAACAAAGTTTAACTTCCGTCTATCCTTGGCTGCCAGAAGCAATTTAATACTGGAGGAGTTGGAGGAGGGGAGGTGAGATTTAAAAAAAAAAACTGTTGATTGATTCTTGTCTTGTGGTGACAATAGTCTCCCTTGTCCTGTGGACAATAGTCTCCTTGTTCTGTAGTGACAATAGTCTCCCTTATCCTGTAGTGACAATAGTCTCCCTTGTCCTGTGGTGACAATAGTCTCCTTATTCTGTAGTGACAATAGTCTCCCTTATTCTGTAGTGACAATAGTCTCCCTTATCCTGTAGTGACAATAGTCTCCCTTGTCCTGTGGTGACAATAGTCTCCCTGTCGGGTAATGACAATAGTCTCCCTTGTCTTATGTCCGTTTGTTTACACTTTTCTTCCCTCGTCTCTGAACCAATTCTCCTCAACATGGCAACCGATTGCTTAAACTTGAACTACGTGTCAAGGCCGGTCAGCCAGAAGTACAGAACTAATGTTGGACTACACTCTGGATCAATAGACATTAGCACTTAATGATACGGCTACAGGCTGAACGTCAAGAAAGTTTTCATGTCAGAGATGATTATACATCCAGCACAAGATCCGTCAGTAACGACAGTCTCCTGGTACGTGACACGGAATAACCGCTCAATGACTGCAGCTGATAAATAAGTGCACAAAATGAATGAATAATTCATGAAATAATTATAGTGAAACCAGGATGATTAGAGCCGAGTAAGATGAAATATAATTACAACTTGTGCTATGAGATGTCACTGTTCCACCATCAGAAACTTACTTTAAACAACACACTTCTCACTCTGACGAACAGATCGGTAACAACTGTAGCATTCCGTGACGTCACACTGATAATTACAGGCAGTAGTTCTAATAATCAAACATGCTCTCACTAGTTCTGTGCTTCATTACCTCCAACATGTTATGTTTTGACCTTCTTCCTAACAATCCGTGCTCTCGTTATAAACGAACGTTCCTCGACCCTGTAGACGAGGGTCCATGTTTCATAAAGTTTCATGTTATAACCGAGCATCCGACTTCTATAGAGGTTTGCTTTCCTCGGTTTGGAGGAACCGTCTTGTTTGTCTATCGTCGGACAGATTTAGAGGTAGTCTCCCATCTATTGAACCAACAATTCTATTTACATTCAGCTGAAGCTGTATAGGAACAGTTTTTGGAGAATGTTGTTTGTCTGAGATCAGACCGATAGTTTCTATGTGTGTGTCACAATGAGATTGCTCACATTTTGTATCAGTGTCATCCATTAATGTTATGATATGGATTGCTACATTTAATATTACAACTGATGACAGTAATAGACATGGCATTTTATGAAATGTGGAAGTAGCAATTATACCATTTAATGAATTATGAAACACTGAAAGTTACTGTCAGGCAAACAACTTCACTCTAATGACGTTATCTTGTATCAAGGTCCCATGGAATGTCTAACCAACGAGACATGAAAATCTAACCACGAGATAAGAAAATCTAACCACGAGATATGAAAATCTAACCACGAGATATGAAAATCTAACCACGAGATATGAAAATCTAACCACGAGATATGAAAATCTAACCACGAGATATGAAATTCTAACCAACGAGATATGAAAATCTAACCACGAGATATGAAAACCTAACCAGGCATGAAACGAAAATGTCAACATGTACATATATGTCATTAATAAAGCAAATTCTTCCAAATGAAAAGAAAGTAGCTCCAGCAGCAACAACTGTCTGATTGTCACTCATTGTAAATCTTGAATCATGCACGTACCATTGCCACAGAGACATGAACACTTTGATCACCATCGATATAACATCAATACCACATTGATGATGCCCTGACCTGTTTCGTTCTTTGTTCACATGCACAAGGGCGATGTCAAGGGAAAATGGAGCTCTCTTAACAGAAGATTGACAATTAAATTAGATTTTTACATTTCAACATATAAAATAGATGTTTACATTTCAACATATAAAATAGATGTTTACTTTTCAACATATAAAATAGATGTTTACTTTTCAACATATAAAATAAATGTTTACATTTCAACATATAAATTATATGTTTACATTTCAACATATAAAATAGATGTTTACTTTTCAACACATGGAATAGATATTTATGTTTCAACTGATAAGATAATTATGTTTTCAATGAGAACCGCACACCAGAGTGATAGATAATGTTGATCGTAAGATGCATAGTAATTTTGTTTGCGGGGAAAGCGCTGAACAGTTTCAAATTAGTCAGATCTAGAGTAAGCAGTCACGTGTTACCATTGGTATTGGTGGTCATCAGCGACCCTCATGGAGGCATATTCGCTACATGTGAAGAAATTGATTTCCAGAATTTGGCAAAAAGATCAGTGTCTCAAACAGTTAACTTGACATTCAGCTACACTTTCATAGAACTTCTTGTTGTAATATTAGTTAGTCAATCTGATCGTATTATGTAATCAGCGTTCTCAGGACACATTAAAGACCATTGTAATGTCTACTGTACCTCTAATGTTGAATTCCTCATAGTTTGTGGGTGTTCATGTCTTCGTGAGTTATCTGCCCTCTTTACATAAGCTATTTCTTTTGTAACTCGACTTCCTGGTGTTAGATTGCTCTCGGTATCGAACGGAAGTACAATACAGCCATCGCTTCACGTTTTGGCTTCTTTTAGTGTGTTTATTTTAAACCAGTCCTAGACAGTTAGTACTTGCATAAACAAGACTAGATAACTATCACATTAATCGCTGGTCTTTGGTACACAACAAGACTAGATAACTATCACATTAATCGCTGGTCTTTGGTATACAACAAGACTAGATAACTATCACATTAATCTCTGGTTATTGGTACACAACAAGACTAGATAACTATCACATTAATCGCTGGTCTTTGGTACACAACAAGACTAGATAACTATCACATTAATCTCTGGTTATTGGTACACAACAAGACTAGATAACTATCACATTAATCTCTAGTTATTGGTACACAACAAGACTAGATAACTATCACATTAATCGCTGGTCTTTGGTACACAACAAGACTAGATAACTATCACATTAATCTCTGGTTATTGGTACACAACAAGACTAGATAACTATCTCATTAATCTCTAGTTATTGGTACACAACAAGACTAGATAACTATCACATTAATCGCTGGTCTTTGGTACACAACAAGACTAGATAACTATCACATTAATCTCTGGTTATTGGTACACAACAAGACTAGATAACTATCACATTAATCTCTGGCCCATGTTACACAACAAGACTAGATAACTATCACATTAATCTCTGGTCAATGTTACACAACAAAACTAGATAACTATCATATTAATCGCTGGCCCATGTTACACAACAAGACTAGATAACTATCACATTAATCTCTGGTCAATGTTACACAACAAGACTAGATAACTATCACATTAATCTCTGGTCAATGTTACACAACAAGATTAGATAACTATCACATTAATCTCTGGTCAATGTTACACAACAAAACTCGATAACTATCACTTTAATCTCTGGTTTTTGGTGCACAAAAAGACTAGTCTACTATTACATTAATCTCTGGTCCATGTTGCACAACAAGTTTAGTTTACTATCACATTAATCTGTAGCCCATGTTACACAGCAAGACAAGTTTACTATCACATTAATCTCTGCTCCATGATATAAAACAAGTTTAGTTTACTATCAGATTAATCTTTGGTCTATGGTACACAACAAAACTAGTCTACTATCACATTAATCTGAGGCCCATGTTACACGGCAAGACTAGTTTACTATCACATTAATCTCTGGTTCATGTTACACAACAAGACTAGTCTACTATCACATTAATCTGTAGCCCATGTTACACAACAAGACTAGTATACTATCAAATTAATCTCTGGTCCATGTTACACAACAAGACTAGTTTACTATCTCATTAATCTCTGGCCAATGTTACACAACAAGGCTTGTTTACTATCCCTTTAATCTCTGGCCTATGTTACACACTATGACTAGTTTACAATCACATTAATCTCTGACCCATGTTACAGAACAAGACTAGTTTACAATCACATTAATCTCTGCCCATGTTACACAGCATGACTAGTTTATAATCACATTAATCTCTGGCCCTTGTTACACAACAAGACTAGTCTACTATCACATTAATATGTAGCCCATGTTACAGAACAAGACTAGTCTACTATCACATTAATCTCTGGCCAGTGTTACACAACAAGACTAGTCTACTATCACATTAATCTGTAGCCCATGTTGCACAACAAGACTAGTCTACTATCACATTAATCTCTGGCCAGTGTTACACAACAAGACTAGTCTACTATCACATTAATATGTAGCCCATGTTACACAACAAGACTAGTCTACTATCACATTAATCTGTAGCCCATGTTGCACAACAAGACTAGTCTACTATCACATTAATCTCTGGCCAGTGTTACACAACAAGACTAGTCTACTATCACATTAATCTGTAGCCCATGTTACACAACAAGATTAGTCTACTATCACATTAAGCTCTGACCGATGATACACAACAAAACTAGTCTACTATTCCGTTAAGCTCTGACCGATGATTTACAACAAAACTAGTCTACTATCCCATTAAGCTCTGACCGATGATACACAACAAAACTAGTCTAATATCCCATTAAGCTCTGACCGATGATACACAACAAAACTAGTCTACTATCCCATTAAGCTCTGACCGATGATACACAACAAAACTAGTCTACTATCCCATTAAGCTCTGACCGATGATACACAACAAAACTAGTCTACTGTCCCATTAAGCTCTGACCGATGATACACAACAAAACTAGTCTACTATCCCATTAAGCTCTGACCGATGATACACAACAAAACTAGTCTACTATCCCATTAAGCTCTGACCGATGATGCACAACAAAACGAGTCTACTATCCCATTAAGCTCTGACCGATGATACACAACAAAACTAGTCTACTATCCCATTAAGCTCTGACCGATGATACACAACAAAACTAGTCTACTATCCCATTAAGCTCTGACCGATGATACACAACAAAACTAGTCTACTATCCCATTAAGCTCTGACCGATGATACACAACAAAACTAGTCTACTATCCCATTAAGCTCTGACCGATGATGCACAACAAAACTAGTCTACTATCCCATTAATCTCTGACCGATGATACACGACAAAACTAGTCTACTATCCCATTAAGCTCTGACCGATGATGCACAACAAAACTAGTCTACTATCCCATTAAGCTCTGACCGATGATACACGACAAAACTAGTCTACTATCCCATTAAGCTCTGACCGATGATACACAACAAAACTAGTCTACTATCCCATTAAGCTCTGACCGATGATACACAACAAAACTAGTCTACTATCCCATTAAGCTCTGACCGATGATACACAACAAAACTAGTCTACTATCCCATTAAGCTCTGACCGATGATGCACAACAAAACTAGTCTACTATCCTATTAATCTCTGACCGATGATACACGACAAAACTAGTCTACTATCCCATTAAGCTCTGACCGATGATACACAACAAAACTAGTCTACTATCCCATTAAGCTCTGACCGATGATACACGACAAAACTAGTCTACTATCCCATTAAGCTCTGACCGATGATACACAACAAACGCTTACATCATTTCTCTGACAGTTGATCAAATCTCCGACCAGATATCCAAGTACCAACAAATTTAATTATTTTGTTTTCTCTTTGTCTGATTCTATCCACCAATGACGTCAAATCTTGTTCAAAAGCCTTCGTTTACACAATATATCACAGTGTCTACTCCTTTGTTATTGACCTTTGACCACCTATTGACCTACATCTTTATTTGTTATTCGCCTCAACTTGACCATATTCAGTGAACCTTTCCTCGACGTATTATTTCAGACGTCAGTGACTGCCACGACAAATTCTCCTAATTATGTTTTTAGATAACCTCTTTTTTCTGACTGGACCCTTCTTTAAAAAAAAAAAACTATATACTATGTGAGCCCTATGGCCTGTATGGAACATGATGCTAATGCCCATATATCTTGAACATATGTTCATATTCCTCGCCCCCATACACTTGCTCCCAGAATTCATTGCATTGTGTCCCCCATTTAGAGTTACTGTTGGTTCACATATTATAATTTCAGCCTTTCTACTACTTCTTCCTCCTCTTTTTTCTTCTTCTTTCCTTCCTCGTCTGCCTTTCAACGTCGAGGGGAGATATAATTTTCGGTCTTTTGCTCTTCTGTTCGCCTCTGCTGCTGTTATGTTTCCTAGTGCTTCTAATATTCCGTCGACCCATCTTTTTCGTGGTCGACCCTTGGGTCTGGTGTTCTCGCAACGTTTGTTGAAGGCTCGTTGTGTTGTGTTTTGATCTTTCTGCCTTGTCACGTGGCCAAACCATTTTATCTGTTGTTTCCTTATATATTCTATGGCGGGGGCTATTCCTAGCTTTTTTCTCAGTTCTTCATTTCTGATCTTATCTCTCAGACTGTTTCCTGTCTGCCTTTATTTGCTGCAAATAATTCAAAGTCTAGCGCGGACATTCGGTATGTCCTATTACGTGTTGTTAAAAGGAGGCCGGATGTTGTAATATGTGCACTTGGTCTCCCATACTTGAAAACGGAGCTCTAAAAATATCTGAAATAATTATCTACCTCATTACCCAGTCTGTTACAACCACAGTTGGGATGGTTCATAACCGGACAACTTTCCCTTTCACTCTTTTGATTAAAATTAAAGTGGCTACCAAACACGAACAGGCATGTGCTTTAAACATAGTGGCTTTTACCAGTAGGATGACTACATCGGTTAGGAAAGCAATATTTCTTCACACACGATCTCGTGTTTCAGTACTAAACATTTTACCAGTAGGATGACTACATTGGTTAGGAAAGCAATATTTCCTCTCATACGATGTTGTGTTTCAGTGCTAAACATTTTACCAGTAGGATGACTACATCGGTTAGGAAAGCAATATTTCCTCTCATACGATGTTGTGTTTCAGTGCTAAACATTTTACCAGTAGGATGACTACATCGGTTAGGAAAGCAATATTTCCTCTCATACGATGTTGTGTTTCAGTGCTAAACATTTTACCAGTAGGATGACTACATTGGTTAGAAAAGCAATATTTTCTCACATACGATCTCGTGTTTCACTGCTAAACATTTTTAAAATGGAACAAACAAATGTTTAGTAAATACCCAGAGAGTCACCAAACTGCTGACTCCTAAGTGAAAGAAACCATGGCTAACGAGAAATAAATCCGTAGATGGGAATGTGGCAAACAAACAAAAAAATAAAACACCGGCAGTAAATGCACATTTTGAGAATCTAATAAAAATGACAGCTAATTCCAGATGAGCCGAGAAGGAGATGAGGGGACAATATAATAATCGGTTAAAACTGTCAGATCGATGCTTCCTCCACTGTGTTGGAGGCACAATCAGAGCATGTCTAGAAACTGTGGAAGAAAGTAACACGGAGTAATCAGAGCATGTCTAGAAAATGTGGAAGAAAGTAACACGGAGTAATCAGAGCATGTCTAGAAACTGTGGAAGAAAGTAACACGGAGCAATCAGAGCATGTCTAGAAACTGTGGAAGAAAGTAATACGGAGCAATCAGAGCAAGTCTAGAAACTGTGGAAGAAAGTAATACGGAGCAATCAGAGCACGTCTAGAAACTGTGGAAGAAAGTAATACGGAGCAATCAGAGCATGTCTAGAAACTGTGGAAGAAAGTAACACGGAGTAATCAGAGCATGTCTAGAAAATGTGGAAGAAAGTAACACGGAGCAATCAGAGCATGTCTAGAAACTGTGGAAGAAAGTAACACGGAGTAATCAGAGCATGTCTAGAAACTGTGGAAGAAAGTAATACGGAGCAATCAGAGCATGTCTAGAAACTGTGGAAGAAAGTAACACGGAGTAATCAGAGCATGTCTAGAAACTGTGGAAGAAAGTAACACGGAGCAATCAGAGCATGTCTAGAAACTGTGGAAGAAAGTAATACGGAGCAATCAGAGCAAGTCTAGAAACTGTGGAAGAAAGTAATACGGAGCAATCAGAGCATGTCTAGAAACTGTGGAAGAAAGTAATACGGAGCAATCAGAGCAAGTCTAGAAACTGTGTAAGAAACTAACACGGAGCAATGAGAGCATGTCTAGAAACTGTGTAAGAAACTAACACGGAGCAATCAGAGCATGTCTAGAAACTGTGTAAGAAACTAACACGGAGCAATGAGAACTTATTTTGAGAGAAATCTGACGGTGGTTCTGAGAACATTAGTTTCTAATTTTGATTAATTTCTCTTCAAGTGCTTCCACTTGTCCGGTCCTCCATTTCAATTCGGACTTTCTCGTGGGGATATTATCCGGTCCTCCATTTCAATTCGGACTTTCTCGTGGGGATATTATCCGGTCCTCCATTTCAATTCGGACTTTCTCGTGGGGATATTATCCGGTCCTCTATCACGTGATAACGAACATCATACGTGCAAACATGTTAATATGACAGCGTAGTTCTCAATCACTCGCCAAGGTTTTGTTCGTTACCTTTGTGGGTATCACAAATGCTATCACGTCTCTTGTTATGACAATCTCAGGTTACCTGCTTTAGTTAGATCCAGTTACCACTGCCTGCACTGACACAACCAGAAAGTGATTCTTCTATCAGGTTCTCTCATTAAACCAAACAAATCTCACAACTTAAAACAAACACCAAGTCTGACCTTCTCCTCAACCTAGCGAGACATCATCATCTGCTTCCACTCGCTTTTCTATTGGTTGCATTTTGGAGCAAGTCCCTGAAACCAACACCCACTTATTAATCAAGTGATATTTTGGTATCATCGACCAAGTGGTATTTTTATTTCATCAACCAAGTGATATTTTTATATTTCATCAACCAAGTGATATTTTTATGTCATCAACCAAGTGATATTTTTATATCATCAACCAAGTGATATTTTTATTTTATCAACCAAGTGATATTTTTATATCATCGATCAAGTGATATTTTTATATCATCAACCAAGTGATATTTTTATATCATCGATCAAGTGATATTTTTATGTCATCAACCAAGTGATATTTTTATATCATTGACCAAGTGATATTTTGGTATCATCGACCAAGTGATATATTTATTTCATCGACCAAGTTACATTTTTATATCATCGACCAAGTGATATTTTTATTTCATAAACCAAGTGATATTTTTATATATCATCGACCAAGTGATATTTTTATATCATCGTCCAAGTTAAATTTTTATATCATCGACCAAGTGATATTTTTGTATCATCGACCAAGTGATATTTTTGTATCATTGACCAAGTGATATTTTTGTATCATCGACCAAGTGATATTTTTGTATCATTGACCAAGCGATATTTTTGTATCATCGATCAAGTGATAATTTTGTATCATCGACCAAGCGATATCTTTATATCATCGACCAAGTGATATTTTTGTAACATCGACCAAGTGATATTTTGGTATCATCGACCAAGTGATATTTTTGTAACATCGACCAAGTGATATTTTGGTATCATCGATCAAGCAAGTTGATTGACTTTTGTTTCTTACCGAGGGCCATCGTCCAACCATCGTTTGTTTGCTTCATAAAAAAAACAGGCATTTCACGATTATCACAAGACATCAAGACATCATCATTATCACATGACATCATGACATCGCCATTATCAGACATGACATCGTATCTCATTTGCAGAACGATGCACTCACCACAGCCCGTCTGAAAGAGTGTCTCTAGCCAGATCCCCCACAGAACGTTGCATTCACGACAGCCCGTCTGAAAGAACCTCTGTCTCTAGCCAGATCCCCCACAGAACGTTGCATTCACGACAGCCCGTCTGAAAAAACCTCTGTCTCTAACCAGATCTCCAACTTTTTCTGTTCTCAAGTTCAAGATTTCTTTGTTGTCTTGAAACCACCTTCTTCTTGGTTTGCCCTGTCCCATCACCCAGGACCCATGCCTTCCATTATTATTCTTTCCAGCCGGCGGAGTCTTTGACGTGGCCACAGTATTTCAATTTCCTTTGTAGAATGGTGTTTATATACCAGTTCTTTTTAATGTTTAAATCTTTTAATGCGTCTTGGCTGCTCTTTTTGATTAATCAAGGCATCTTAAGATATCCTTATTGTTTTAAACTATAGAATGCGGAGATTGTATTGATATTCTTCACAATCATCATCAATTTAAAATGATATTTTTGTTGATTAGTTTATTTTGCTTTACATCTAGATCAAGCCCGTGCTTCAACTATCTTGGGTCGAGAACTGCACCAAACATTCCCAACCGTCAACGTCTACAAGACTTGAATGCTGTGTTGTGATGTCACAGATTGATTGTGATCATCCATGCTGACAAATGATAAGTTATCTAATCTAATACTTGATGACCAGGTTGATTGTTTGTTTGTTCATAAACTAAGTCACAATTCCATGCTTATCGATACACTCTCGGCTCATCATGGACAGGGTAAAACGTTGATGGTCATCGATAGAGACTGGTGGCAACATGGACTGAACAATCATATCATAGCCACGAAATCAAACTGTTGCTGCCACGAACTGGACACTAATCTGATGATCACAGAAACTAAATACTGGTATCATAGACATTATTTGATTCTCATCGACACTGTATCCTGGTATTATGTGTAGTCATAGACCAGAAATGCTTAACGTCTTAAATAAACTCTAACTCTATTCCAGAGCTACCCTTTAATATTTCATAACTAATGTTTAGCCCAAGTGAACAATCACATTTTTCACGTAATGGTCGTATTTGGAAATACAACACGTCATGGGGAGATTCATTTTCCAAAGTCAGAATTGGAGAAGGATCTCATAGGTTTTGAGACAAGGCAGACATTTGCGGTCGTCAATTTTGTGTTCGTCTGCAGCATTATTGCTCTCTTTGGTATCGTAACCAACGCCATCAGCATGGTCGTGTTCTGTAGACAAGGATTTCAGAACACAATGACCATCAGTTTCATGGCTCTGGCCATCTCTGACATGGGATGTCTCTTAACGCTCCAGTGGTTCGGCATGAATCCTCTATTGCTCACCACCAGAACTGTCTTTGCCCTCTCAGAAATCCATGCCCTCACGGCAGGACTGCCTCACGTGACATTTGGTCGTATAACAGGTTGGATCACGGCTTATATCACAGCAGAGCGGTGTCTGTGTATAACAGCGCCACTGGCTGTGAGAAACATCGTTACTCCAACGAGAACCACTTGCACGTTGGTCGTTATTTACGTCGTTAATATCGTGATTCTAGTCCCCCAATACACCACGTCGTACTTAGGATGGAAGTTCTACCCAGATCTGAATAGGTCACTCCTCGGTTTGATGAAGACGAGCAGCAACGAGAAGGCTGAGGGCTTGGTCTTCCTCTTACACGCCGTGCTCGTGTTGGTCACGTTCGTGTGTGTGACTGCCTTGACCTCTGTACTGGTGATCAAACTGAAGGGGGCATCAAAATGGCGACGTCAGGCCACACAGGGCAAAGCTCAGTCTGAGGCCATGTCCACAAAAGATAAGAAAGCCACCAGCATGGTCGTCATGATCTCAGGTCTGTTAATTGTCATGAACTCGCCTGGTATTCTTCTCTCCCTTGCCACTTTCTGTGAGCCCAGATTTGGCATTTTTGGTGCCTATCAGAATTTGTTCTTTGCCGTTTGGTCGTTTGGTTTCATATTTAACGCCATCAACTCCAGCGTCAACATCTTCATGTACTACAGCATGAGCACCAAGTACAGAGAAATATTTAACCAGATTTTTATGATCGGTGACCATAAATAGATTTGACCTATTTGTGTTCCTTTGTCCGCTTCTGTGAGTATTTTCAACCGTTAAAGTCCAGTATTACAGCTGACAATGACAAATATCACAACAAGACAGCGTGATTTATAAATAGCGCTTTGTTTCTTTGTTTGTTTTTGTAAAGTTGCCTTGTATTAGTTACATTGTCTTGTATACAAATATCTTAAAGGGAAGAACTGTTCTTTGTTAAAGGAGCAACGCTTTGAAGGTGAGAACAGTAGCAACAATAGATCGGACGAAGAAATGCACACAAAACCAGCAGAAAACTAATGTTTTCATCATAGAATGCGAATTAACGACATCAGATAGATATATGTTAAAGTCACGGATTGTATGTGTGTCAAGGTAATTGTGAGTCAAACTGTCCCTTATTTGTGTGTTGAACGTCTCTGCACCCGCTCTTTTTCAAAATTATTTTTAGAAGTGCTCAAACGCTTTCCATTAAAATGAGGTTGAGACTTGCAGGGTCACGTCGTTACTCTCACATTCGTCTCTCGAAGCCAGAATTTCGCGTGGTGATACATGCTTTAGCTATGTTAAAATGTGCGCTCACCGAGTACATGATCTTCATAAAGTGGTAGAAGGTGTTCCTTAATTACATCCATATATTTTTCTTTTCCAACGATTTTGGCGAGACGCCGATGGTACTTACGCCCACATTTCTTGACCTCCCGTTATTTTCTTTTCGCTCGATTCCGTAAGCCTATTTTAATTTATTCACACCTATAGAGATAGCTCATGAATTGTAATAGTTTAAGAAATGTTGAAACATGTTTGATTTCCTAGATCTCAGACTTATGATATTAGCATGCGCTTTCATTTTGTATCCACTTTCCGCTACCAGTATTAGAAATATCCATCTGCTTTATTATCAAGGGACTTTACGCTGTTTTGTCATTTTTGGAAGTGTTTGCTCCCTTGAGTGGAGGAAATATTAGAAACGTCCATTCAGTTATAATGTTGCAGGGGTGTCAGGTCTGATCGGTCATAGATAAGGGCGTCAGAGCTGGCGCTTCCTATTTATAACATTGGACCATATATTAATGAATCCCAAGGAAACAGTTATGACGTTTAACTCAGACGTTATTGATACTCAACAGAACAAACAGACGTTGGTGATATACTCAACAGTACAACCTGACGTTGGTGATATACTCTACAGAACAACCTGACGTTGGTGATATACTCAACAGAACAAACAGACGTTGGTGATATACTCAACAGTACAACCTGACGTTGGTGATATACTCAACAGTACAACCTGACGTTGGCGATATACTCAACAGTACAACCTGACGTTGGTGATATACTCAACAGAACAAACAGACGTTGGTGATATACTCAACAGTACAACCTGACGTTGGTGATATAGTCAACAGTACAACCTGACGTTGGTGATATACTCTACAGAACAACTATAACATTCAAACAGACGTAAGTGACTCTAGACGGGATAATCATAACATTTAATCCGATGTAAGTGATCATCAACAAATCAGTCACAACATGTAATCCAACTTTAACGAGTCGGAATAAAACAATATCAACATGAAAGGATAGTTCAGTTATTCTCAACACAACATTCAGAGAAAAAACATGATATATAATCAAGAGAACAATTATATCATTGGTCTGAAAGTCGTTAATAATAACAACAGAACTATCATCCTGACGTTATTCATAATCAACATAACAATATATCACATTCAGGAAGAACAAACTTAACATTCAACTATTCGCCAGTGAGAACTGCTATAGTCCGTTCAGATTCGTTTGCCGAGATGTTATGATTTATAATTCAAAAAGTTCTTGATGATTTCACATGATTTTTGGCATACGGTGTTAAAATGTCCATGTCACGAGAACATATGTGATACTCGATGTCTAGCTATAACGGTTTTCTTAAAGCGGCGAATTCCTTTGATCTTTGCCCATGTAACTATTATTTTGACCCTAATCAAAATGTTTTACAGTAATCTAGTGCAACGATGACCCATAGGCGTGTCCATAAAATTTTACTTGGTGGCAAGTATACAAATTTTAAATTATATATAGAACTTTTGTTCGTAGAGTCAATTTGATATAGTTCCATGCTCTTGGTGTGAGTTTCCCAAATGTTGTCGCTGCCTTTCAAATACGTACATTTAGTTCCTCATCTAAGGAAAGTGTGGCTGTAATAGTGGATCCAAGATAGCTGAACTTCTGTACTGACTCAAGCAGGCTTCCATTCAAAGTAATGGTTGTTGGTTTGCTTATAACATATTTTTGATTGCTTGGGTGGTCTTGAACAATAAACTGTTTAACAAATCAAGTAGGAAATTTTGCAAATCAAACTATTTATCTGTAGACTTAATCAGAGTAATGATCATTCAGAATCAGACGAGTCAAATAGGTCGATTACTGCTTTCGGCTGAACAAACAACAAACCATCCTTTTTCCAATATTCCTCTTCTTGTCGTAACACATGATCCTCACATTTTACCCAGTAGTCTTTATTTATATTTGATAGAGCCTGATTTGTAAGTGGCTGAACATCGCATAATATGAAAATTTTATTTGTATATGCTACGTGTTCTTTAACTTTTGCCCAAACTAGTTCTATAGAATTTAAGTGTGCATGATATGGAGGTAGTCTCAAACATTTATGGCCATGTTCTTGAATTAACTTGTCTATTTTAAATATCTTTGTACGTTGTGTCTGTTTTACAAGGCTAAGCAATTCGGGTTTCAAGTAGCTGTCGTTAACTTGTATGTGTTCTTTTATGAGCCACGTTTTGATTGCATCTTTTGTACTTGATGATGTTGGGATTCTATCTTCTACGTTAACTACGTTATGGTATGAAGCATTGTCCATTATCAGACAAGAAGGTCGATCTAATATTGGAAGGATACTTTTCTCGATCCAGTCTTTAAATATGTGCCCATTCATTTCGGAGTGGTAGTCTCTATTGTCTATGGATTTTGAAATGAAAACGAGATGAGCATTCTGCAACAACCCATTATGTCTGCTACCTGCATGTGCAACTATCAAACGTTGCCCTTTACTGCTTGGTACTGATCTTTTAATACTTCCATCTGCTAACTGCCATTCCTTTTCATTTGTATGATGAGCGTTGATCCAAGTTTCATCTAAATAAACAATATCATAATCATTTTCGCGCATTTCCTTCACTTCACGTAAATACTTGCTTCTAAGAGCTGCTAGATGTGGCTTCTCACAAATAATGTTTTTTCCACCAGCATACTTTCTAAAGGTGAAGCCTGCACTTCTTAATATTTTCCATAATGAAGTTTTTGATATTTCAATGTCGTTGTTAGTTTTCAGCCAAAGCTTCAACTTTCTAAGTGTCACTTCTTCGTTTATATCAAACATTCGACAGATTTCTCTTTTTACTAGGTCCTTATCAAAACTGTCTAACGTTTCTTTCCTTCCTTGCTTTCTTGCATTTGTTGGCAATAAATATCCGCTTCCTTTAACTATTCGATCAAATGAACGTTTACACAAACCTAAAATATGCATTGTTCTCTTTTCAGGGTTTGATAAAGAACAATAAAGATGTCCCTTTTTACGCTCTCTGCAGAAGTATTGATAAATCTTTATAGCAATATTATGCTCAGTAAAATATTTTGCCTTTATATTCATTCTCACATAGACTTGCAGAAGATAATATGGATAGTGCCGCCTCCTTTCTGTAAATATTGAGATTTGCCTCTGAATTATGACTCGAACTCGAGTCTACGGCCGTGATTTTGACGTCACATAATTTCCGGTTTCGGCTAAAATGTCATTTTGTGCTAAACGGGAAATTTCATATGTAACATTTCTTTATAAAAATTTATAGTGGAAACATAACTATTTTAGGACGGTGCGCATTCAGCCGTGAAGGTCATGCCTATATGTTAAAGAATCAGCTGTGAGATGTAAGCATCTACATAATCCCGCCGGTGTTTATAATATCGATTAACTTTTTTTTAAATATAGGTTAAATAAGGCATCTTTGAAACTGGATCACATTTCTTTGATAAAAAAATATTTTTATAGCGACATTAGTATTCTAAACCTAACTTCAAAAGATCAATGCAAATGAACAATAAGTTTTTGGAAAAAATAAATTAATGTCTAGGCAAACGAATCTGAACGGACTATAATAGAATAATTTAAGTCTCAATTTATGAATCCGATCAGTAACCTCTCAGGCCAAAGACAGGACATAGGGTGAAGTCATAGTTACACACATTTGACTATCATTGAGCCTTCCCTATTACTTGTTCTGCTAGCGATTCTCTTGGTCTGCCTTGTTTATTTTTTTTAAATCACTTTGCTTCTACGTGAATGCATGACGGGAAAATCTGTCTTGATTCATTCTCAGCACATGACCGATGTGAATTCATCGGCTCCTTATACAGCTCGACACGTACTCTTATTTAGTTTCATCTCTTATTCTATCGATTGAAATGTATTCTCTCCAACTTATGTTCGAGATTCTTCGGAGACATCTATTTTCAAAAACATTTAGTTTCGTATCTAGAGTCTGAATGGAATTCTAGTCAACCTGGAGTTTTTATAATCAGTAGCAAAAGTATCATTCAGTCACACAATTTTGTACTCAACAGAAAAAAAGTATTTCTCAACCGCACGTTTTTGTACTCAACAGAAAAAGTATCATTCGGCCACACGCTTTTGTACTCAACAGAAAAAAGTATCATTCAGCCACACGTTTTTGTACTGAACAGAAAAAGTATCATTTGGCCACACGCCTTTGTACTCAACAGAAAAAAGTATCATTCAGCCACACGTTTTTGTACTGAACAGAAAAAGTATCATTCGGCCACACGCTGTGTACTCAACAGAAACAAGTATTATTCTGTCGCATTTTTTTGCACTCAACAGAAAAAGTTCCATTCAGCCACACTTTTTGCACTCAACAGAAAATGTTACATTCAGCCACACTTTTTTGCACTCAACAGTAAAATCATAATCAACCAAATTATAGAGATAATTCAAAGATCAGGGACATTAACAAAACACAACATGACGCTGACAATATTAATGAGCAAGTCTTTAGTGCTGCAAAGACAACAAGAAATAAGTGGCAAACAATCAGACAGTGACAACAAACACATTGAATCAAACATCAATCATATTCAGAAAGACATGATTCTGTTTCAAAAGACGTCTCTGATCCACGATGAGACATCAAAAACATGTGGGAAAAGCATCAATTGTTGGAATAAAACAACAGTAGGAGCCAAGTGGTCTAGAGTTAAAGACGTCGGCCTCAAGGCAGAAAGGTCCTGAGTTCAAAGTCCGTCCCCCCCCCCCTTTTTACCAAATATAAGCAAAATTATGGTTTCTTCATGATCTTACACTCCCTTGATCTCAGGGGTAGTGAGATTCGATGTCTAGCCCTCTCGGATAACGGCACCAAACAGGAGATCCCGTGTGCACTCACGTATATTAAAGAACCCTTGGCAGTTAAAATGGAAAAGAGTAGGCCACAAGTATGGCCGCTGGGCTGGCAAAGTTGTCAGCAAAACACGTACCCAAACCATGGATTCCAGCTCGTGAAACTAAGTTCGTGCATGCGGCCACGATTTCCCTAAGATTTTCTTGAGATTCTCGAGGGGGACAGTGGGGGCACCTATGGATACGTGCAGTGTGTATGATCATGATACTAAAAACAGCCACAAAACAACATGACCTATAGTAGGCAATGTTAACCAGTCAGTTAAACGTGATATGAAATCATTAACACTGGAGTACCACTTAGAAAGAAATCAATTTCAATAATCAGACATTATTATAACGAGATAGATATTAATCCAGTTTAACTAGAGGTCATTGATATCCAAGCAACATACAGGAAGACATAGATGGTAGCCAACAATATATTACAACTGATTTAAAACATGAAATATTAAACATCTTTGATGTCGAGGAAATCATTCAGATAAACATCAGTGATACATCAGAATGGAGAGACAACAATATCCGTAACTACTTCTTCTTTTCTCTTTCTCACTGACACCTAAAAGGTGTCGTGGTTTATTTATATCATTTGTTGTTCTTGAGTTGCTCGAACTGTCTGAATTAGTGATTTTCATTTGTTGTTACAGGTTTCTATCGCTGCATCTATCCATCTAATATCAGTTTAGCTGCAGCAAAATGTATGTTTGCTTATATTTTGTCAATATGTAACCTTAGTTGTAACATTGTATAGCATGTCATGCAGGAGCTGTGACTTTCAGATCGACAATTGGTTTTTAATTGTCATCCCTATTGCTATAGCTATCAAACTGGGATACAACATCATCACTATTGCTATAGCTATCCAACTGGGATACAACATCATCACTATTGCTATAGCTATCAAACTGGGATACAACATCATCACTATTGCTATAGCTATCAAACTGGGATACAACATCATCACTATTGCTATAGCTATCCAACTGGAATACAACATCATCACTATTGCTATAGCTATCCAACTGAGATTCATCATCATCATTTTCAAGATCTAAGTCATCAATATATTCTCATCGTTTTCAAAAGCTCAATGAATTAATAAAAAAAAAAGTAGTATTGTACTCCCTTTTTACTATATAATTGATACTTTTTTTTAATTATTTTATTTTCCTCTTTTTTTTTAAGTAGTAGTAGTAGTTAGTAGTAGTAGTAGTAGTAGTAGTAGTAGTAGTAGTAGTAGTAGTGGTAGAAGTGTAGAAGTATGACTTTAGTAGAGGATTTTATTCCAAAGTTTTATTGTTTAAACATAACCATTTTAGAACAGTTTCCATCTTTGTTTTGCCCTGAGAAGGGCATGAATGTGTCATTGATGCTCTAGGTGGTACTCGACCTCGGGGTCGCTGAAGTAGGCTGGCTGGTTATGTTCGTCATTGAAATCTAAGCCGTCCCACCCGTTTCGTAGATTGTGTTTGTCCATTGTCGTTCTGTGGAGGTTCGTGTATGTGTTTTGTGTAGTAATTCTTCGTTTCTGTGGATTTTTTGCCTCTAGGTTCATCTTCTGAATCTGTTGATGTGGGCGTCTTGGCGTTTGTTCTGGACATCTGTTGCTGCTGTGCTCGGTGTGTCTATGACTGGTTCCTCGACTGTCGTCTGCCATCTCAGGCCTGACTTCTTGGGGCACCGGTTTTCCCAGTGTGTGTCGAGTCCACAGTGAGAACATCGTGTCCTCCTGCCTGGCAAGGGTAACGAAGACCTTGGTCGTTTCGGTGATTTTTCCTTTGATCCTTACTCGTATATAGTATGGTATCTGTACGTCGGGATTTGGTTTGTACCAGAAAGTCCACTTGTCTGCTTGGTACGTGTCTTGTTTGACCTGGGCCTCCTTGTCCCCGGTCATTTCGGATACAATCTCTTGGACTTGTTTGTTTTCCAACGTTGGCGGCATCCAGTGCATGCATCCTCTTGACTGCCCTTTCTCTTGATGGCTTATCACTATTGTGATGTTTGGTTCTGTTAGTTTGATCGTTTTGTCTCCGAACTCCTGGTATTTCTGTTTATGTCAGTCAGGTTTTAGCGTAAAGAACCACTTCCTTGTATCACTGAAGCGGTACAAGGTGTTTATTCCGTTGGACATAACCCCGGCGAGGCCTATGAGGATGCTCGTCATCTTGGAGACGGTGATTTTGGAGGCGTCTGGGCCGCTGATATTAGCCATCAATGTGCCTTTCACGTGCTTCCTGTATATGTCTGGGCCGCTGATATTAACCATCAATGTGCCTTTCACGTGCTTCCTGTCTATGTCTGGACCGCTGATATTAATCATCAAAGTGCCTTTCTCTTGCTTCCTGTCTATGTCTGGGCCGCTGATATTAACCATCAATGTGCCTTTCTCTTGCTTCCTGTCTATATCTGGGCCGCTGATATTAACCATCAATGTGCCTTTCACGAACTCAGCAGTACGACCTGGTATCCACGATGTGGGAAATGTTTCTAATGCTACTTTTGTCCCGGACAGCGACTATATTTGTGGCCTACTCTTTTCGATTTTCGCTGCCAAGTGTTCTTTTGCGTGCGCGAGTGCACACGGGATCTCCTGTTTGTTACCGTTATCCTAGAGGGCTAGACATCGGATCTCGCTACCAAAAAGATCAAGGGAGGATGACGTCATAAGAAAAAAATAACTATTGCATAAAGTTATATCTTCTCAACATTCATATATGGTGCAGAAACATAGACATTAGACAAAAAAAAACAGATTACAGAATTGAAGTTTGAAATGTGGATATATAGAAGAATAGGTAGAATTGGATGGAAAGAAAAGAAAACAAACAATGAGGTCTGAAAACAACTAAAAATAAAAAGAGAACTACTAAACACAATTCAAACAAGGCAAATGAGATTTTTGGCCATGTTAAAAGACACAACAGCCTACTAAAAGCAATCTTGGAGAGGAAAATACAGGGTAAAAGAGGAAAAGGCAGACCAAGACTAACATGGACGAGTAACATCAAAAGATGGACAAATCAGCCTATGATAACCTGCACCATCAAAGCAAGAGACAGAGCAGAATGGCGCTCCATGGTAGCCAACCTTCGTTGCGGAGGTAGCACTCGATGATGATGATGATGATGATGATGATGATGATGAACGATTGCATCTAGTGAGCTTTGAACCCGGCTCCTTCCTGTTCTGTAGTCGGCGTCGTACCTCTAGACTACCCAGCAGCGCTCCTCCCCCCACCCCCATAACAAACAAAATTCATATTAAAATTATAAGACGGTAACATTTCCCTCTTGATTGGGACGAGCACTACAGCTAGTGAATGGCTCTCATCATGATACACGTACACACATCACTACCCGATATGGGGCAACATGTGCACACATCACTACCCGATATGGGGCAACATGTGCACACATCACTACCCGATATGGGGCAACATGTGCACACATCACTACCCGATATGGAGCAACATGTACACACATCACTACCCGATATGGGGCAACATGTACACACATCACTACCCGATATGGGGCAACATGTACACACATCACTACCCGATATGGGGCAACACGTACATTATTTATAGTAAAACTATAGAGTTCAACAATGTGTCTACACACGATGTTCTCCATTGTTTTGATGAGTGTCTTTAATAATGTGAGTTATGTTGATTGTTTTCAAGGAAATCTTGTGGTCATGGTGATGCGATGAGACGACATACCATGGTGGTATGAAGATATAAATAGTGGTCTTGATTATGAAACAATAGCATCATGCTTAAGTTTGGCACTGCCTAACTTACAAACCTTATCTCTCTTTGGCACATTGTGTGTTTGGCACTGCCTAACTTACAAACCTTATCTCTCTTTGGCACATTGTGTGTTTGGCACTGCCTAACTTACAAACTGTATCTCTCTTTGGCACATTGTGTGTTTGGCACTGCCTAACTTACAAACCTTATCTCTCTTTGGCACATTGTGTGTTTGGCACTGCCTAACTTACAAACCTTATCTCTCTTTGGCACATTGTGTGTTTGGCACTGCCTAACTTACAAACCTTATCTCTCTTTGGCACATTGTGTGTTTGACACTGCCTAACTTACAAACCTTATCTCTCTTTGGCACATTGTGTGTTTGGCACTGCCTAACTTACAAACCTTATCTCTCTTTGGCACATTGTGTGTTTGGCACTGCCTAACTTACAAACCTTATCTCTCTTTGGCACATTGTGTGTTTGGCACTGCCTAACTTACAAACCTTATCTCTCTTTGGCACATTTTGTAAAAGTAAAGCCTTCCATCAGAAATCAATCATTTGATATCATATCTTGACACATTCTACTATTGGTAGCATGTCACATAAGACACTAACACATTACATGTACTAGTCCAAGACTTCAACAAGAAGATATTCATTTTAAAATGTTCAAGTCGAACGTTGTTATTGTGTGTAAATCCGGTGTTTTTACTGTGCGTAAATTATGTTTTTTTACTACATATAAATTCTGTGTTTTTACTAGGTGTAAATTGTGTGTTTTTACTGTGTGTAAATTCTGTGTTTTACTGTGTGCAAATTAAGTGTTTTACTGTGTGCAAATGTGTTTTACCACGGGTAAGTTCTGTATTTTTACTGTGTGTATATTCTGTGTGTTAATTGTGTGTAAATTATATGGAACATGCGAGCCTCATTTTACAACAATAAAACAAGATGACAACAAGATCAAGTCTTCAGTGGTAACGGTTAAAGGTTTTGTTGCAGGAACTAAACATTTTTGCATTGGTTTTTTTTAACATTTTGGACTGGTGTATGAAGCTCTTAAGACTTGTCAGAGTTGAGCGTTGAATACAAGGTAAGGGACGTTACCTCTACAAAGATCATAATTTCATAAGAAGCTGGATTTGTCTGTTTGGGATATGAATATTAAAAGTAGTCCATTTTATGGTGTAGCTGTGCGAGAAGATAACAATTTTACTTTAAAAGAGTGACTTTGGAGAAGAGAGTCAATCATTGAAGAAATGTGAACCGTTCGCTTAGTGTTTTGTTACAGCTAGAATGGATGGACCAAGAGTCTTCTTCTGCCTGGATGGACCACAGGACTGTTCCCAGATCTTTGCTTGTGAATGTTACTTCTGGTGACGTTGAAGTGGAGTATTTGTGTAAGAGAATTCAAATTGATAGAGACAGGCTGTACGGGGTTTCCGTTGCAGGGAACGAAATGCCAATTGTGTTAAAGCACCCATTAAAGACTATCACAAACTGTCCCTATTTCTGCTATTGAATGTGAGCACGGCTCTCCCAGGCGAGTCCCCACACCGGCAATAGTTTATCAACAAATGAAGACGATGAGCTGATTTTGAACAACTTGGTTTGATCTGCAACAACGTCTCATGAATCAGGAGTGTAAGACAAACAACTTGGGCATCAACACAAAAAAAAACCAAAAAAAAAAACAAAAAAAAACAAAAACAGAAGTTATAGCAATAGGGAGAGAGAAGAAAGTGTAAATGTAACAATAAAAGGAACTGCACAAAACTGGTACCAGCATTCAGGTAACAAGGAACAACATTCTTCGAATATTATCCAAAAATGATGCGAGAGTAGCGCTCTGTGCCTAACGGTGACTCGCGTAATGAGACAGCTGGCTTCTCTCATACTACTCAAGACAGTGTTAGTCAGAACAAAGAAGCATTTTATATAAAGCATATTTATCCCCAATCTATGTTACCAGCACCAAACATGGACACTCACAACAAGTTAGAAAAATACGATTGTCACCACAGAAATGAGATGTTAGGGAAAGCTGCAAGAATCACATGAAAAGACTACATCAAAACTGACTTTATATAAGGGAGATAAACCTAGAAGCAATGTTGAATAACATAGAAAGACAACAGATAAAATGGCTTGTCCACGTGGAGATGATGCCTAGTGATACCATACAAGACATGCACACAAAGCGAAGGACATAAAGTTCGAGACAGACACAGAAAACGTTGCAGTGACGTCAGAGAAACTCTACAACAGCGTCAAGTGTCGGTGACTGAGACTGCCAGATTTACAAAAACCAGAACTTCTCATCTACCTCGGCACTCGAAGTGATAAAAGGAGGAAGAAGAGAGAAATTGATACCCCTCTGTTTGTTTGTCAACACTTACCATATATCAAAGGAGCCGCGACAGCTCAGTGATTAGTGAGCTGGGCTACAAAGGACAAAGTGATCGGATTTGATTCTGATCGACGGCTATCGGGTTCACCCAGCCTTACAATGAGTTCCGGATTTTTTCGGGGAAAGTAAAGTGGCACGGGCGTAATACCGACCACATTGCCCAAAAATCATGTCCGAAGGTCTATAAAAGCTATCATCACTAACACCATATTCCCTATACGAGATTTGGCGTGTCGGGGCTCCTGACCTATTTTTTACAGCACATCAGTTGCTGGTTGCATCTAGAAATCGACCCTAAGAACAAAAAGAACGAAAGCAAGAAAAAAGCAGCCTCAATATGTTGAGCCTAAACTGGAAACTGTTATCAAATTTTAAATCAACTGTTATCAAATTTTCAATCAACTGTTATCAAATGTGACGTCATTAATTTGATGTTTCTTAACTTTCAAAGCAATGCATCATGGGTGAAGTGACTGACTTCACAACTCAGCTACTGTCTGGTTTTAGTGGCCATTTCTATAAATGGAATTAAATATCACTATAATGCTAGAAGGTTCTTGTCCTCTATCCTCACAAGCCTTTCAGTGTTTGGGAAAATTAAGTTCTCATGACAGTGCAATATGATTCGTCTCACACACTTGGTATAACAATATGAATCGTCTCACACACTTGGTATAACAATATGAATCGTCTCACACACTTGGTATAACAATATGAATCGTCTCACACACTTGGTATAACAATATGATTCGTCTCACACACTTGGTATAACAACATTAATCGTCCCACACACTTGGTATAACAATATGAATCGTCTCACACACTTGGTATAACAACATTAATCGTCCCACACACTTGGTATAACAATATGAATCGTCTCACACACTTGGTATAACAATATGATTCGTCTCACACACTTGGTATAACAATATGAATCGTCTCACACACTTGGTATAACAATATGATTCGTCTCACACACTTGGTATAACAATATGATTCGTCTCACACACTTGGTATAACAATATGAATCGTCTCACACATTTGGTATAACAAGACCACGATGACCAAAATATGAATCATCCGACATGAAGGTCATAATGTCAGACTTAGTTGAGGTCCTCAGAGAGTAACTGACTAGATGATTGACTGGCTTAATGACTGAATGATTGACTCACTTAAAGAATGACTTGTTGACTGACTGACAACCTTCTTTACAGACTTACTGACTAGCTTACTGCCTGGATTTCTGACTGACTGATTTACTGGTTGACTTGCTGACTGACTCACTTATTTACTGACGCGAGAACATGTATTTTTGGGAGAGTATAGGTAACTGTGTCTACATGTATTTTTGGGAGAGTAGAGTTAAATGTGCCTGCATGTATTTCATGGAGAGTAGAGTTATCTGTGTCTACATGTATTTTTGGGAGATTAGGGTTAACTATGTCTACATGTATTTTTGGGAGATTAGGGTTAACTATGTCTACAAATATTTTTGGAAGAGTACAGTTAACTGTGCCTGCTTGTATTTCATGGAGAGTAGAGGTAACTGTGTCTACATGTATTTTTGGGAGAGTAGAGTTAACTGTGCCTGCTTGTATTTCAGGGAGAGTAGAGTTAAATGTGCCTGCATGTATTTCATGGAGAGTAGAGTTATCTGTGTCTACATGTATTTTTGGGAGAGTAGGGTTTAACTGTGTCTACATGTATTTTTGGGAGAGTATGGTTAACTGTGTCTACATGTATTTTTTGGGAGAGTAGAGGTAACAGTGTCTACATGAATTTTTGGGAGAGTAGGGTTAACTGCGCCTACATGTATTTTAGGGAGAATAGAGGTAACTGTGTCTACATGTATTTTTGGGAATGTAGAGTTAACTGTGCGTGCTTGTATTTCAGGTAGAGTAGAGTTATCTGTGCCTGCATGTATTTCATGGAGAGTAGAGTTAACTGTGTCTACATGTATTTTTGGGAGAGTAGGGTTAACTGTGTCTACATGTATTTTTGGGAGAGTAGGGTTAACTATGTCTACATGTATTTTTGGGAGAGTAGAGGTAACTGTGTCTACATGTATTTCATGGAGAGTAGAGTTAACTGTGTCTACATGTATTTTTGGGAAAGTAGAGTTAACTGTGTCTGCTTGTATTTCAGGGAAAGTAGAGTTAACTGTGCCTGCATGTATTTCATGGAGACTACAGTTAACTGTGTCTATATGTATTTTTGGGAGAGTATGGTTGACTGTGTCTACATGTATTTTTTGGGAGAGTAGAGTTAACTGTGTCTACATGTATTTTTGGAAGAGTAGGGTTAACTGTGCCTACATGTATTTTGGGAGAGTAGAGTTAACAGTGCCTACATTAATTTTTGGTAGAATAGAGTTAACTGTGTCTATATGTATTTTTGGGAGAGTAGGGTTAACTGTGTCTACATGTATTTTTGGAAGAGTAGAAATAACTATGCCTGCATGTATTTTATGGAAAGAAGAGTTAACTGTTCCTGCATGTATTTTAGGAAAAGAAGAGTTAACTGTGTCTGTATGTAATTTAGGGAAAGAAGAGTTAACTGTGCCTGCATGTATTTAAGGGAGAGTAGAGTTAACTGTGTCTGCATGTATTTCGGGGAAAGTAGAGTTAACTGTGTCTGCATGTATTTCGGGGAAAGTAGAGTTAACTGTGTCTGCATGTATTTCGGGGAAAGTAGAGTTAACTGCGTCTGCATGTATTTCGGGGAAAGTAGAGTTAACTGTGCCTGCATGTATTTCGGGGAAAGAAGAGTTAACTACGTTTGCATGTATTTCGGGGAAAGTAGAGTTAACTCTGTCTACATGTATTTCAGGGAGAGTAGAGTTAACTGTGTCTACATGTATTTCAGGGAGAGTAGAGTTAATTGTGTCTACATGTATTTAATGGAGATCAGAGTTAACTGTGTCTACATGTATTTAATGGAGAGAGATTAACTGTGCCTGCATGTATTTCGGGGAGAGTAGAGTTAATTGCGTCTACATGTATTTCAGGGAGAGTAGAGTTAACTGTGTCTGCATGTATTTCAGGGTGAGTAGAGTTAACTGCGTCTGCATGTATTTCGGGCAAAGTAGAGTTAACTGTGCCTGCATGTATTTCGTGGAAAGAAGAGTTAACTGCGTCTGCATGTATTTCCGTGAAAGTAGAGTTAACTCTGCCTGCATGTATTTCGTGGAAAGAAGAGTTAACTGTGCCTGCATGTATTTCGGGAAAGTAGAGTTAAATGTGCCTGCATGTATTTCGTGGAACGTAGAGTTAACTGTGCCTGCATGTATTTCGTGGAAAGAAGATTTAACTGTGCCTGCATGTATTTCGGGGAAAGTAGAGTTAACTGTGCCTGCATGTATTTCGGGGAAAGTAGAGTTAACTCTGTCTACATATATTTCAGGGAGAGTAGAGGTAACTGTGTCTACATGTATTTTTTGTAGAGTAAAGGTAACTGTGCCCTGCTTGTATTTCATGGACAGTTGAGTTAACTGTGTCTACAAGTATTTTTGGGAGAGTACAGTTAACTGTGCCTGCTTGTATTTTATGGAGAGTAGAGGTAACTGTGCCTGCTTGTATTTCATGGACAGTAGAGTTAACTGTGTCTACAAGTATTTTTGGGAAAGTACAGTTAACTGTGTCTACATGTATTTTATGGAGAGTAGAGGTAACTGTGCCTGCTTGTATTTTATGGAGAGTAGAGGTAACTGTGCCTGCTTGTATTTTATGGAGAGTAGAGGTAACTGTGCCCTGCTTGTATTTCATGGACAGTAGAGTTAACTGTGTCTACAAGTATTTTTGGGAGAGTACAGTTAACTGTGTCTACATGTATTTTATGGAGAGTAGAGGTAACTGTGCCTGCTTTTATTTCATGGACAGTAGAGTTAACTGTGTCTACAAGTATTTTTGGGAGAGTACAGTTAACTGTGCCTGCTTGTTTTTCATGGAGAGTAGAGGTAACTGTGTCTACATGTATTTTTGGGAGAGTAGAGTTAACTGTGCCTGCATGTATTTCAGGGTGAGTAGAGTTAAATGTGCCTGCATGTATTTCATGGAGAGTAGAGTTATCTGTGTCTACATGTATTTTTTGGTAGAGTAGAGGTAACAGTGTCTACATGAATTTTTGGGAGAGTAGGGTTAACTGCACCTACATGTATTTTTCGGAGAATAGAGGTAACTGTGTCTACATGTATTTCATGGAGAGTAGAGTTAACTGTGTCTACATGTATTTTTGGGAGAGTAGAGTTAACTGTGCTTGCTTGTATTTCAGGGAGAGTAGAATTAATTGTGTCTACATGTATTTCAGGGAGAGTAGAGTTAACTGTGTCTGCATGTATTTCAGGGTGAGTAGAGTTAACTGCGTCTGCATGTATTTCGGGGAAAGTAGAGTTAACTGTGCCTGCATGTATTTCGTGGAAAGAAGAGTTAACTGCGTCTGCATGTATTTCCGTGAAAGTAGAGTTAACTGTGCCTGCATGTATTTCGTGGAAAGAAGAGTTAACTGTGCCTGCATGTATTTCGGGGTAAGTAGAGTTAACCGTGCCTGCATGTATTTCGTGGAAAGTAGAGTTAACTGTGCCTGCATGTATTTCGTGGAAAGAAGATTTAACTGTGCCTGCATGTATTTCGGGGAAAGTAGAGTTAACTGTGCCTGCATGTATTTCGGGGAAAGTAGAGTTAACTCTGTCTACATATATTTCAGGGAGAGTAGAGGTAACTGTGTCTACATGTATTTTTTGGAGAGTAAAGGTAACTGTGCCCTGCTTGTATTTCATGGACAGTAGAGTTAACTGTGTCTACAAGTATTTTTGGGAGAGTACAGTTAACTGTGCCTGCTTGTATTTTATGGAGGATAGAGGTAACTGTGCCTGCTTGTATTTCATGGACAGTAGAGTTAACTGTGTCTACAAGTATTTTTGGGAAAGTACAGTTAACTGTGTCTACATGTATTTTATGGAGAGTAGAGGTAACTGTGCCTGCTTGTATTTTATGGAGAGTAGAGGTAACTGTGCCTGCTTGTATTTTATGGAGAGTAGAGGTAACTGTGCCCTGCTTGTATTTCATGGACAGTAGAGTTAACTGTGTCTACAAGTATTTTTGGGAGAGTACAGTTAACTGTGTCTACATGTATTTTATGGAGAGTAGAGGTAACTGTGCCTGCTTGTATTTCATGGACAGTAGAGTTAACTGTGTCTACAAGTATTTTTGGGAGAGTACAGTTAACTGTGCCTGCTTGTTTTTCATGCAGAGTAGAGGTAACTGTGTCTACATGTATTTTTGAGAGAGTAGAGTTAACTGTGCCTGCATGTATTTCAGGGTGAGTAGAGTTAAATGTGCCTGCATGTATTTCATGGAGAGTAGAGGTAACAGTGTCTACATGAATTTTTGGGAGAGTAGGGTTAACTGCACCTACATGTATTTTTCGGAGAATAGAGGTAACTGTGTCTACATGTATTTCATGGAGAGTAGAGTTAACTGTGTCTACATGTATTTTTGGGAGAGTAGAGTTAACTGTGCTTGCTTGTATTTCAGGGAGAGTAGAATTAACTGTGCCTGCATGTATTTCATGGAGAGTAGAGTTAACAGTGTCTACATGTATTTTTGGGAGAGTACGGTTAACTGTGTCTACATGTATTTTTGGGAGAGTAGGGTTAACTGTGTCTACATGTATTTTTGGGAGAGTAGGGTTAACTGTGTCTACATGTATTTCTGGGAGAGTAGGGTTGACTGTGTCTATATGCATTTTTTGGGAGAGTAGAGTTAAAAGTGTCTACATGAATTTTTGGGAGAGTACTGTTAACTGTGCCTACATGTATTTTTGGGAGAGTTAAGGTAACTGTGTCTACATGTATTTCATGGAGAGTAGAGTTAACTGTGTCTACATCTATTTTTGGGAAAGTAGAGTTAACTATGCCTGCATATATTTCATGGAGAGTAGAGTTAACTGTGTATATATGTATTTTTGGGAGAGTGTGGTTAACTGTGTCTACATGTATTTTTGGGAGAGTAGAGTTAACTGTGTCTACATGTATTTTTGGAAGAGTAGGGTTAACTGTGTCTACATGTATTTTGGGAGAGTAGAGTTAACAGTGTCTACATTAGTTTTTGGTAGAATAGAGTTAACTGTGGCTATATGTATTTTTGGGAGAGTAGGGTTAACTATGTCTACATGTATTTTCGGGAGAGTAGAAATAACTATGCCTGCATGTATTTTATGGAAAGAAGAGTTAACTGGTCCTGCATGTATTTTAGGAAAAGAAGAGTTAACTGTGTCTGCATGTAATGTAGGGAAAGTAGAGTTAACTGTGCCTGCATGTATTTAAGGGAGAGTAGAGTTAACTGTGTCTGCATGTATTTCGGGGAAAGTAGAGTTAACTGTGTCTGCATGTATTTCGGGGAAAGTAGAGTTAACTGTGTCTACATGTATTTCGGGGAAAGTAGAGTTAACTGTGTCTGCATGTATTTCGGGGAAAGTAGAGTTAACTGCGTCTGAATGTATTTCGGGAAAAGTAGAGTTAACTGTGCCTGCATGTATTTCGGGGAAAGAATAGTTAACTGCGTCTGCATGTATTTCGGGAAAGTAGAGTTAACTCTGTCTACATGTATTTCAGGGAGAGTAGAGTTAACTGTGTCTACATGTATTTCAGGGAGAGTAGAGTTAATTGTGTCTACATGTATTTAATGGAGAGTAGAGTTAACTGTGCCTGTATGTATTTAATAGAGAGTAGAGTTAACTGTGTCTACATGTATTTAATGGAGAGTAGAGTTAACTGTGCCTGCATGTATTTCAGGGAGAGTAGAGTTAACTGTGTCTACATGTATTTCAGGGAGAGTAGAGTTAACTGTGTCTACATGTATTTCAGGGTGAGTAGAGTTAACTGTGTCTACAAGTATTTCAGGGAGAGTAGAGCCAACTGTGCATACATGTTTTTCAGGGAAAGTAGAGTTAGCTATCTCTGCTTGTATTTCAGGGAAAGTAGATTTAACTGTGTCTGCATGTATTTAATGGAGGGTAGAGTTAACTGTGCCTGCATGTATTTCAGGGAGAGTAGAGTTAATTGTATCTACATGTATTTCATGGAGAGTGGAGTTAACTGTGTCTACATGTATATCAGGGAGAGTAAAGTTAACTGTGTCTGCATGTATTTCAGGGAGAGTAGAGTTAACGGTGTCTACATGTATTTCAGGTAGAGTAGAGTTAACGGCGTCTACATGTATTTCAGGGAGAGTAGAGTTAACTTTGTCTACATGTATTTCAGCGAGAGTAGAGTTAACGGTGTCTACAAGTATTTCAGGAAGAGTAGAGTTAACAGTGTCTACATGTATTTCAGGAAGAGTAGAGTTAACTCAGCCTACATGCATTTCAGGGAGAGTAGAGTTAACTGTTTCTGCATGTATTTTAGGGAAAGTAGAGTTAACTGTGTCTGCATGTATTTTAGGGAAAGTAGGGTTAACTGTGTCTGCATGTATTTCTGGGAAAGTAAAATTAACTGTGTCTGCATGTATTTTAGGGAAAGTAGAGTTAACTGTGTCTGCATGTATTTTAGGGAAAGTAGAGTAAACTGTGTCTGCATGTATTTTAGGGAAAGTAGGGTAAACTGTGTCTACATGTATTTTAGGGAAAATAGAGTTAACTGTGTCTGCATGTATTTTAGGGAAAGTAGGGTAAACTGTGTCTACATGTATTTTAGGGAAAGTAGAGTTAACTGTGACTGCATGTATTTTAGGGAAAGTAGGGTAAACTGTGTCTACATGTATTTTAGGGAAAATAGAGTTAACTGTGACTGCATGTATTTTAGGGAAAGTAGGGTAAACTGTGTCTGCATGTATTTCTGGGAAAGTAAAATTAACTGTGTCTGCATGTATTTTAGGGAAAGTAAAATTAACTGTGTCTGCATGTATTTTAGGGAAAATAAAATTAACTGTGTCTGCATGTATTTTAGGGAAAGTAAAATTAACTGTGTCTGCATGTATTTTAGGGAAAGGAAAATTAACTGTGTCTGCATGTATTTTAGGGAAAGTAAAATTAACTGTGTCTGCATGTATTTTAGGGAAAGTAAAATTAACTGTGTCTGCATGTATTTTAGGGAAAGTAAAGTAAACTGTGTCTGCATGTATTTCTGGGAAAGTAAAATTAACTGTGTCTGCATGTATTTTAGGGAAAGTAAAATTAACTGTGTCTGCATGTATTTCTGGGAAAGTAAAATTAACTGTATCTGCATGTATTTCTGGGAAAGTAAAATTAACTGTGTCTGCATGTATTTCTGGGAAAGTAAAATTAACTGTGTCTGCATGTATTTTAGGGAAAGTAGAGTAAACTGTGTCTGCATGTATTTCTGGGAAAGTAGAGCTAACTGTATCTGCATGTATATCTGGGAAAGTAGAGTTAACTGTGTCTTCATGTATTTTTAGTAAAGTACAGTTAACTGTGCCTGCATGTATTTTAGGGAAAGAAGAGTTAACTGTCTCTGCGTGCGTCGTATGTAAATAACAGTTAACTGACTATGTTGATATATTCATGAAAGGAACAATTAACTGTCATGATATGTCTCAGGGAAAAAAGAACAGTTAACTGTCTATGGAAGTATTACAGATTGGCTGCAGAAGGAAAGTTGTGATGGTCCATGAGGTTAATTTACTGACGAAAGTGAGTTATCTCTGTCTTGTCGCGAGCATAGTTGTGGAAATAACAATGAGTTATTTTAGTCTTGTCGCGAGTATAGTTGTGGAAATAACGATGCGTTATCTGAGTCGTGTCACGGATATAGTTGTGGAAATAACAATGAGTTATCTCTATCCTGTCGCGAGTATAAGTGTGGAAATAGCAATGAGTTATCTCTGTCATGTCACGAGTATAGTTGTGGAAATAACAATGAGTTATCTCTATCCTGTAGCGAGTATAGGTGTGGAAATAGAAGGAAATAACAATGGAAATACATCCAGGAAATAAGGACAGGAAATAACATCTGTGTCGTGTCGTGAGAATAGTTGTGGAAATAACAATGATTTGTCTCAGTCATGTCGCGTGTATAGTTATGGAAATAACAGTGAGTTATCTCTGTCATGTCTCGAGTATAGTTGTGGAAATAACAATGATTTATCTGAGTCGTGTCGCGAGTAAACTTGTGGAAATAAAAATAAGTTATATCTGTTATGTCGTGAGAATAGTTGTGGAAATAACAATGATTTGTCTCAGTCATGTCGCGTTTATAGTTGTGGAAATAGCAGTGAGTTATCTCTGTCATGTCTCGAGTATAGTTATGGATGTAACAATTAGTCATTTGAGTCGTGTCGCGATTATAGTTGTATAAATAATAATGAGTTATCTCTGTCATGTCGCGAATTTAGTTGTGGAAGTACCAATGAGTTATCTGAGTCATGTCGCTAGTATAGTTGTGGAAATAGCAATGAATTATCCCTATCCTGTAGCGAGTATAGTTGTGGAAATAACAATGCGTTATCTCTGTCATGTCGCGAGTATTGTTGTGGAAATGGCAGTGAGTTATCTCAGTGATGTCACGAGAATAGTTGTGGAAATAACAATGAGTTATTTGAGTCGTGTCGCGAGTATAGTTGTGGAAATAACATTGAGTTGTCTGTTAATACATGTGCTAGCTGCGGAAAAAGAACAACAATCTCTGACTGTTTGTGAGTATATTTGTAAAAATGTAAAATAAGAAAACAATTAATTGTCTCTGTAACAACGTGAAGTGACTTCCGAAACAGTTAATCTTCTCTGTTACAACGTGAAGTGACTTCCGAAACAGTTAATTGTTTCTGTTACAACGTGAAGTGACTTCCGAAACAGTTAATTGTTTCTGTTACAACGTGAAGTGACTTCCGAAACAGTTAATTGTCTCTGTTACAACGTGAAGTGACTTCCGCAACAGTTAATTGTCTCTTTGTGCAAGGCTTTTGTTCTATAAAGAACACGTAATAGTCTATGTTATCTCGTGAGGTTAGCTTCATTTTAATAAGTACTTCATGCATCTTTTTGCTATAAATAAAGGCAAGTAAACCTGTATTCCAGACAGAGTAGGTCACCGACAAACCACCAGGGGGCGCTGCTCATTCCCCAGAAAGCTCTGGTTACTTCCTCGAGAGCTATCTGCACATGCGTATCCTGTCCGAGCTTGACAGTGTGTCGGAGCGAGGTTGTTCAATCTTGGTCGACCTTTAACCTGAGTTACCCGGATAGCTAGAGCAGTGCATGCGTCTCCCTGCCCTTTTGTGTGTGTGTGTGTGTGTGTGTGTGCTTGTGACAAAAAAATAATAACCGTAATATTGTTTAAAATAGTGTAACCTTGTTTATTTAAGATAAATGTAACAACATATGGGGTGAATGTACAACTTGCAGAGAACATTTCGCCCTGAATATAAATTTCTTTAATTTATTTTTTTCAAAACTTAAAATAATGATCATATTCTTGTAAACAGCACAGAGACAGAGATGTGTAGGACATAGAAGTCAACTGTACAATGTGTTGGTTTATTCATTTCTAGTCTCTTATACTCCAAACATTACCAACGACTGAATCCGCTGGGAGACACTAGCCCTGACATTTAACAGACTATATAGTTCATTTTAAGACACTCCCAAGGAAGGCTCCATTTTCACTCTCGTCTGATCAAGACCTAAGAAGGAGATCGGGGTTACTCTGGTGTTATGTTAATGTTATCTCTTTCTGTGTTATCTTTTATTGGTTTGTTTGAAAGCTTTGAGCATAATACGTCACAGACTGCCATAGCTGCATAGAGAATATAATCTGCTATCATAAAAGTCATATTTGAAAAGTGGGAGATTTTTAGACCACGAATGTCATTAATCTTGCTTGCTTGCTTACGTTCGCCCGATGACTAAAGTATTCTAGAGTATTCGTAGACTGTAGAATTCCTCTTCGTCATCCGCCCTTAAAATAACGTTAGGTGGGCGTGTCTGCGTTGTGTTGTGGTTTGAAGTATAACTGTTATATTTGCGCCTTTCGTCCCAACACATCCGACTTCAGCACGACATTTTTTAGTACCGGGTTGTCTTCCCTTTTCAATCCCTGCTCGCTTGGCCAGACTAGACAGGTTGTTCTGTTACTGGAGGCACCGCGGAGAGGTGGAGCAGGGTCTGGATGGTTTTGGTTCACTGATCCTGGCGCAAGCCATCAGCTGCCATTCATCTATAATGAATAGAACTCTAGATGTATGAAATGAAGACTATAAACAGTGTTCTAATTATCAATAAGACGGTTCTAAAGAGAAATGGTCGTGCGACCGATCTTTATGAAGAGAATGTCAGCCGATTTATGTGAAGACAATCGATCAGAAATCGATTTCTTTAAGAGAACTGGACCTCAGATTGATCTTTAAGAGAACTGGACCTCAGATTGATCTTTAAGAGAACTGGACCTCAGATTGATCTTTGTGAAGAGAACTGGACCTCAGATTGATCTTTGTGAAGAGAACGGGACCTCAGATTGATCTTTGTGAAGAGAACGGGACCTCAGATTGATCTTTGTGAAGAGAACTGGACCTCAGATTGATCTTTGTGAAGAGAACGGGACCTCAGATTGATCTTTGTGAAGAGAACGGGACCTCAGATTGATCTTTAAGAGAACTGGACCTCAGATTGATCTTTAAGAGAACTGGACCTCAGATTGATCTTTAAGAGAACTGGACCTCAGATTGATCTTTGTGAAGAGAACGGGACCTCAGATTGATCTTAGTGAAGAGAACTGGACCTCAGATTGATCTTTGTGAAGAGAACGGGACCTCAGATTGATCTTTGTGAAGAGAACTGGACCTCAGATTGATCTTTGTGAAGAGAACGGGACCTCAGATTGATCTTTAAGAGAACTGGACCTCAGATTGATCTTTGTGAAGAGAACGGGACCTCAGATTGATCTTTGTGAAGAGAACGGGACCTCAGATTGATCTTTATGAGAACTGGACCTCAGATTGATCTTTGTGAAGAGAACGGGACCTCAGATTGATCTTTGTGAAGAGAACTGGACCTCAGATTGATCTTTGTGAAGAGAACTGGACCTCAGATTGATCTTTGTGAAGAGAACTGGACCTCAGATTGATCTTTGTGAAGAGAACTGGACCTCAGATTGATCTTTGTGAAGAGAACGGGACCTCAGATTGATCTTTAAGAGAACTGGACCTCAGATTGATCTTTGTGAAGAGAACGGGACCTCAGATTGATCTTTAAGAGAACTGGACCTCAGATTGATCTTTAAGAGAACTGGACCTCAGATTGATCTTTAAGAGAACTGGACCTCAGATTGATCTTTAAGAGAACTGGACCTCAGATTGATCTTTGTGAAGAGAACGGGACCTCAGATTGATCTTTAAGAGAACTGGACCTCAGATTGATCTTTAAGAGAACTGGACCTCAGATTGATCTTTGTGAAGAGAACGGGACCTCAGATTGATCTTTAAGAGAACTGGACCTCAGATTGATCTTTAAGAGAACTGGACCTCAGATTGATCTTTGTGAAGAGAACTGGACCTCAGATTGATCTTTGTGAAGAGAACGGGACCTCAGATTGATCTTTAAGAGAACGGGACCTCAGATTGATCTTTAAGAGAACTGGACCTCAGATTGATCTTTAAGAGAACTGGACCTCAGATTGATCTTTAAGAGAACGGGACCTCAGATTGATCTTTAAGAGAACTGGACCTCAGATTGATCTTTAAGAGAACTGGACCTCAGATTGATCTTTGTGAAGAGAACGGGACCTCAGATTGATCTTTGTGAAGAGAACTGGACCTCAGATTGATCTTTGTGAAGAGAACTGGACCTCAGATTGATCTTTGTGAAGAGAACTGGACCTCAGATTGATCTTTGTGAAGAGAACTGGACCTCAGATTGATCTTTGTGAAGAGAACGGGACCTCAGATTGATCTTTGTGAAGAGAACTGGACCTCAGATTGATCTTTGTGAAGAGAACGGGACCTCAGATTGATCTTTGTGAAGAGAACTGGACCTCAGATTGATCTTTGTGAAGAGAACGGGACCTCAGATTGATCTTTGTGAAGAGAACGGGACCTCAGATTGATCTTTAAGAGAACTGGACCTCAGATTGATCTTTGTGAAGAGAATTTGAATTCAAACCGATCCTTGTAAACAGAACTGGTGGTCCAAGAAATCTTGTCTCCGTCAAATTAAATAATACACAATATCACCGGGGTGTTATCCATTATCTTACACAGAGTCATATTGCTGCTGGCAACTATGAGGCAGGAGTTTTGTGAAAGCTGAAAGACGAACGAGATCATGATATTGATAATAAGCAGATATTCCCCCCCCCCCCAATCCCAATGAAACGCCTACTGCTATCTGAACCACAAATTTGCGGCTCTTAAAGGAGCTTGGACCGTGACGCTCGAATATTTACTAACGCAACTCTGTGGACAACAATGACAGGTCAGAGAAAATGTTATTTGAGTACAAGACGTTGCTCCGCGAAGCAATGACACGATCTTGTATATAAAGCTGTTATATTCCTTTAGCTGTTTGTCACGTCGCGACACGATTTTGTATATAACGCTGTTACATTCTGTTTTTTGTTTAGCACGATCACATTTGTGAACACAACATCACTTGTATAACTGCTGTGAAAAGTTATGTTTCATAAGAGGTATTTTAAGACTTGCCCCCTGACTGTGTTGTAAATTATCGTAGGTTATTGGCACTTCCGGCTGACATAAATCCGCGTTCTCATTGGACAAACACGTACAATGATCTTTACTGGTAAAGCGAACTCTAAGACGTACGCCATTTTTATTGTCCTCCATAACGGTAACGGTTCCAGGTCCACGACCAAGCTTGTCCAGTGAACTGCTGCTCTCAGAACGGGATACATTAGCAGACTCGCAATTGTCTCGATGTCTGGCAGTTCCAAGCAGGTTCATCTCGTGGTCTGGCTTCTGTATCACTGTGTTCTCGCTCACAACGGAAGCACAGAGCGCGGCACTGCGATATCCGGAAGCGCTCCTAACGAAAGTACCACTTCTGAAACAAAAGAGCTCCTTAATCCCTCTTTTGATCTTAATGTTGAAGCAGCCGTAGATAAATGGGTTTAAGGCGCTCTGGGCAAAACTGGTGGTCTCTGCTAGCGCCATGACAGACTCGGGAACGGGGATCGTGTACCTACTGTAGACACGTATGAGAGTTGTCACAAAGAATGGAGTCCAGCAGATGACGAATGTCGCGATGATGGTGAAGGTCATTTTTAACGTTTTGATTTTCGCGCGAGGAAATGTGGCTTTACCTCTGGCACATTGTGACCTTCTGAGCGTACAGTTGTTGTTCTGTTTATGTTGGACAGTGCGGCTGGCTTTGGACACAACGCGGACGATGCTGATGTAACAGAATGAGATGAGGATAACAGGTATAACGAAGACGTAACAAGTGAGAAATGTTATGTACAACATGCGCTGCCAGTCGGCGGTGTAACCTTTGGACTTACAGTAGGTGTTCCACTTGCCACCCTTCTCCTCGTGGACCTGGACGAAGATCAGCAGTTGTGGAATGGCCAAGAACGCAGCCAGAGCCCACGAAATGGCGATGAATGTCTTAGCCCTGGCTGATGTTGCGCGGTATTGCAGCGGCTTGCAGATGGCGAGGTAGCGGTCGAAGCTCATCGACGTCAGCATGAAGGTGGTGCTGGCCAACGTCACGCACTGCAGGTAGGTCAGTATCTTACACAACGCTGGGCCCAGCACCCACTGGCCAAAAGCGACGAAGAGAATTTCTGTGGTCATTGTGCAGACACAGACAGTGAGGTCGCCAATAGCCAGGTAGATGATGAAGATGTTGACGCGGCTCTTGCGCTTTCTGTAGCGGCTGCAGGTGAGAATCAAGATGATAGCGCTGTTTCCGACCAGCGTCAGGAACATGCTGATTGCGATGGTGGCCACTCTCTGGATGACCGCTGGTTGCCAGATAACATTCTCCGACTGAGTGCTACAGTTGGCAGTATCGTCAGTGCAGTTGGTTACTGAGAGGTTTCTTGTGGTTTCGTAAATAATGGCAGTGGTAGTGCTGCCTGTCATCGTGTGCAGGTTACACCGAAAGTCTACGGTTTATTGTGAAGCTGTTTTCTCTACAAATTATGAGCATTATTAAACGAACAATTCATGGACTGATACAAGATAGTAGTTGAATGTTAGATGGCGCCGTTCATGTAGACAGCAGCTGCAACATTCCTCAAACAACTTGGAGTTAAACTGCCACCGTCTGTACTCCACACAGGCTGTAACTTGTCACTTGCGTGCATCCAGGAAACCTGAGAAGCTAAACAGAAGCTCACGTCGTGAAAAGCCGAGAGCTGAGAATAGCAGATTTATCTTTATTTAACTTTCTCAATCCACAACTCACATCCTGTATCTGCGTGGCTGCTATTTATAGAACGTAAACATAGATCCAAATATAAAGCTAGAAAAACTTATCACAAAATGCGCATAATTCGGTTCCTTCTGACGAGTGTCAGAGATATTTCTAGAGTTTAGCTCCCCTTTCTGCATCCCCGGCTTCTGAGAGGTTCTCTGTTTGTATGTAGCAAGCCAGTGCTTGAGAGCTTCAACAACGTTTAAGTATAGACAATGAACTCGTTATACGTGTAGCATGACCAGTGCAGGACACTGGTAGAATATGGCTTTCATAAGGAGAAATATGGATATTTGGTTTGAATTGGTCCAATCTGAAAAAAAAAATGAAATGGTCAATGGTCCAATATGCTAGAAGTAAAAATAATCGATGTACATTTATATATATATACAGTGCGATCATCGGTTGTAGTTGGTCTATATAGGTCCAGTGCGACCAGTGGTTGTAGTTGGTCTATACAGGTTCAGTGCGACCAGTGGATGTAATTGGTCTATATAGGTTCAGTGCGACCAGTGGATGTAATTGGTCTATATAGGTTCAGTGCGACCAGTGGATGTAGCAGCTCTATATAGGTCCAGTACGACTAGTGGATGTAGCAGCTCTACATAGGTCCAGTACGACTAGTGGATGTAGCAGCTCTGTATAGGTCCAGTACGACTAGTGGATGTAGCAGCTCTATATAGGTCCAGTACGACTAGTGGATGTAGCAGCTCTATATAGGTCCAGTACGACTAGTGGATGTAGCAGCTCTGTATAGGTCCAGTACGACTAGTGGATGTAGCAGCTCTATATAGGTCCAGTACGACTAGTGGATGTAGCAGCTCTATATAGGTCCAGTACGACTAGTGGATGTAGCAGCTCTATATAGGTCCAGTACGGCTAGTTGATGTAGCAGCTCTATATAGGTCCAGTACGACTAGTGGATGTAGCAGCTCTATATAGGTCCAGTACGACTAGTGGATGTAGCAGCTCTATATAGGTCCAGTACGACTAGTGGATGTAGCAGCTCTATATAGGTCCAGTACGGCTAGTTGATGTAGCAGCTCTATATAGGTCCAGTACGACTAGTGGATGTAGCAGCTCTATATAGGTCCAGTACGACTAGTGGATGTAGCAGCTCTATATAGGTCCAGTACGACTAGTGGATGTAGCAGCTCTATAAGGTCCAGTGCGACTAGTGGATGTAGCAGCTCTGTATAAAGCCGGGCTACATGATCTGAAAATAAATTTAAAAAAACAGACATTTATTTATTGATCCAGCGAAAGGAAAAAAAATGACAATTTAGACATTTAAAAAAAAATTAACTACTTGATAAGATAGGTCTCCAAAAAATTAAAACTGAAGAAAGCACAAAAACAACAACATGATGGCTGAATTTAAGAACATGCAATTGTAGATATAAACGTACAGAGAATATATCTAGGATGGGTTTTCAAAAAAAAAAATGTCACAGTAAGTAGACATCACAGAGATGGAATGAACATTAAAATAGTTAAAACACAAGTGTGGTAGAGATTTCAGCTCACATCTAATAATTCGTCAGTTCGTTACCCAAAGCTCGCTTCAAGCCCACCCATTTGTAGAAACGATTTATGATTGCAACATTAGCGCATGCAACTGAGTAAAATCAACAACTCTTTTACAGGCAACTAATCCGGATCAGCATAATCAGGTCACAACACAAACTTATAAAACTTGACATGGTGAGGTTGCTACACTCGAAAGTTTAATAACATCACTTAGCACAGTGTAATTAAAAGGCTTTACACTCTAACAACTCAATACATTACGTGTAAAGAACTCACCATTCTAAGACGCAACACGTTACTGTGGTATTCTTGGAACTTAGAGATGAGGTTATAACACTCGACACCACACAATTTCCTGCCGTGATGGTAAAACACTCGACACCACACAATTTCCTGCCGTGATGGTAAAACACTCGACACCACACAATTTCCTACGATGATTGTAAAATACTCGACAGCCAGCCCTACAACATTTTACTGTATGATTAATGTCACTGCTAGGGCAAGAAGGAAAGAAATGATCCAACACGCCGACAATGCACAGACGTCGACATTAATTTTATACAAAACAGAATACGTGCCGTGCAAATATAGCACATTATGTTTGCATCATTTCTTACATTCAGCATTTCAGTAGTAATCAAGAGATTGTAACTCAATTTCTTTCTGGATTACAGCAACCATCACCATAGCAACAGCATACATGACAGGGGAAGTAACCAATTGAAACATCTCACGATGGACTTCTGTGAATACGAGAAAGTCAAGATCCGATTGATACGGTGACTACAATAAGTTAGAGGAATGTAGTACAACTACTGCCCTGCAAGGGAAGCTTGATGTCTTTGGGCAGGCCAAATAAACGATGTATCTGCATTACTGACAGACCTCCCCATCGTCGACTGCGGGAGTATATATCTACAAGTTTTAGCTCATCACAAAATAACAAAATAACAAAATAAGACAACCATTTATAAATGTAAAAATGAACAAAACTAAACGAGAAAAAAACGAAAGAGAAAACTTGATAGACGACACGAATTTGTTCTGTATATTCTGTCTTTCCTACCAGTCAGAGATTGGTAGAATGAGCTACCAGAGAAGCTGCAGAAGAAAGTAGATTGGAAGTTACGATAAAAGGAGGGATTGGAAGTTACGATAGTAAACATAGATTTTAAGTTACGATAGATAACAGATTGAAAGTTACGATATATAACAGATTGGAAGTTACGATAGATAACAGATTGAAAGTTACGATAGATAACAGATTGAAAGTTACGATAGATAACACATTGAAAGTTACGATAGATAACAGATTGAAAGTTACGATAGATAACACATTGGAAGTTACGATAGATAACAGATTGGAAGTTACGATAGATAACAGATTGCAAAGTTACGATAGAAAACAGCAATTGGAAGTTACGATAGATAACAGATTGGAAAGTTACGATAGAAAACAGAGATTAAAAATAACGATAGAATACAGAGATTTGAAGTTACGATAGATAACAGATTGTAAGTTAGGATAAAAAACAGAAATTGGAAGTTACGATGGGAAACAGAGATTGGAAGAGATTGGACGTTACGAAAGAAAACAGGGAGTGGAAGTTAGGATAAAACAGAGATTTGAAGTTACGATAGAAAACAGAAATTGGAAGAGATTGGAAGTTACGCTAGAAAACAGAAATTGGAAGAGATTGGAAGTTACGCTAGAAAACAGAACGGAATGGCGCTCCATGGTAGCCAACCTTCGATGTGGAGACGACACTCAAAAATAGCGATTACTCCTTTATCCCGTCAAATATCCATATATCTACAACATAATATTTATGTGATTATTTTTCCTCTCTTCTTTTTACAAATATTAACCATGTTTTTTTTGTATTTACTGTTTGGTTTGTTTATTAAGTTGGTTCCCATTACTGTTGCCATCTATTAAGTCATGTTTTCTCTCTGACCTACTATTGACAAAAACCACACAGCACAAGCTTCCAGGTTCTCTCATTTATTGAATAGCTCATTCAGAAATGTCATCTTTGTGACTGTTGCACTTCATGGAACTCAACCAGGCCTCTATATGAAGGGAGGTCACTCAGTTAAAGGTAGTTGGAGCATGAGTCACATTGGAGGAAGTTCACACACGTGTTTGTTATGGGACATACAATATAGACATTCAATTTCCGGATTGATCACAAAGATTGTGAAATTCCTGGAATAGAAAGAGAAACAAGAACTGGCGTGCTGGTGTGATTAGGATGGAGCTTTAAGTCGATGTTACCATGAGACGATCACAAGTCGTGTGCGTGGGTGGAGATGAGGTACAAGCGTTACCGAGTGCATAGCGTGAGTGCTACCTTTGTGTTGGGGTTTGACTAAAATTCGAAGTTTAATTAGCTCGCTTGTGGCAGCTTGGAGGAGAAAGAGTGTCCTCGGACCAGTTATATATGTTGTTACACTAAATAATAAAGTAAACTGCCAGCTAGAGAGAGATAGAGATTGAAAAGAGTAAGATAGAGAGAGAGATAAGTAAAGGAAAGAAGGACACTTCTATAAACCAGCTATATATATATATATATATATATATATATATATATATATGACTCTAGATGCAAGAACAATAAGAAAATAACCTCTACAGAGATGAAATATGTTAGACGAATGACAGGAAACAGTCTGAGAGATAAGATAAAAAATGAAGAACTGAGAAAAAAGCTAGGAATATCCCCCGCCATAGAATATATAAGGAAACAACAGATACAATGGTTTGGCCACGTGACAAGGCAGAAAGAACAAAACACAACACAACGAGCCTTCAACAAATGTTGTAAGGACACCAGACCCAAGGGTCGACCACGAAAAAGATGGATCGATGGAATATTAGAAGCACTAGGAAACATAACAGCAGCAGAGGCGAACAGAAAAGCAAAAGACCGCAAATTATATCTCCTCTCGACGCTGAAAGATAGATGAGGAAGGAAAGAAGAAGAAAAAAAAATATATATATACATTATTTATACTTTGGTGTTATCTATACTGATGCACAATCCCTACAGAAACAGTATACTGTTGCATTATTTATACTGATGCGCATAATCTATTCTGATGCATTGTTCATTACATATATGCATACAGATATTTGGACAGACAGACGGACGCTTAGACAAAATTGGAGCAGTCTTCAGATAGACAGACAAATAGTTAAAAAGATAGAAAGGGGGATAAGTACGTGAAGTTTATACACAGTAAAAGGAGTCCATAATGTCAACAGAGACGTGAGGGCTACACCAGAGAAGACTCCTGCTTGAACTCTGTTGTCTATTAAATGGCTCACTTCATGTTGTTTATGAGTTAACACGAACAACCTTTGTATACACTTGTCGACTTCGCAAACAAACAACAAAAGGCAGGCACAGAGTAAGATGGACAGACATCATCAAAGAAAAGCTACAATAAAATCAGCTGACATTCAGTTAGGCCATCGAAAAGATAGAACCAGAGCTGTGCATCTCCCTGGACACACGAACTGGTCGAAGAGGAAGTGAAGAAAGAAAAGTACTCGTTTTGTAAGCCTCGTGCCACGCTACAACATAACATTCTTTACTCGTGTCTGTGATTGTGGTAACATTACTCTGTGACTATCACACTCAGGATGTTTAATTGCGGAAGTGGGAGATATCCCGAGGGCTATCCTGTCATCGAGGCTGTGTTGAGTTGTTCAAGAGTCGATGGCTTCGACTGGCTGGAGAGAGTTGCCACACGGACAGAAATATTTCGCGGCTTGATCTGCAGTTTACTGTTTGCAGTTAAAATTCTTGTGATTTAGGTTCGGTACGTTAGTGAGCTTGGTGATGTTTTGTTGTTTGAGTTGAGTTGACAGTTAGACGGCTCGTTACCGACCGTCGATGAGGCAATCATTGGTCGAGGAGAGCTAGACGTTGAACCTGGCTATAAGAAACTTCCAGTTCTGGTCCACCTTTGTCAACCAAATCCGTGCAGATCTCTGTAAGTCGCTTCAACATGATAATGTATGTGGTTTGAAAAGCTTGTAATTTGAATAACAAAGCTAGTAGACTTTACTTGACAATAAATGGAGCTGTCAAAGGTGCAAATGGCAGGCCATATCGGTGGGCACAAATCAGCAGACTCGATCAGTTGTAACATGCACATCTCAATCATTTAGCAGACTAGATCAGTTGTAACATGCACATCTCAATCATTTAGCAGACTCGATCAGTTGTAACATGCACATCTCAATCATTTAGCAGACTAGATCAGTTGTAACATGCACAGCTCAATCATTTAGCAGACTCGATCAGTTGTATCATGCACATCTCAATCATTTAGCAGACTAGATCAGTTGTAACATGCACATCTCAATCATTTCTCAATAAATCTTTGGCATCAACCATCGACACTGATCTCTCTGAACCTACCCGCTGAAGGGGGACCACCCAAAGGTTGTGACGTTTTCAGCATTGCGCGCAGGGGCGCTTGTTGGTTAAATAATGTCATCCGTCTATAGCTTGCATAGTTTTCTGACGTCACAAGTATTGGGTGTTTTGGGAAAAACTCCCTCAGCGGGCAGGCTCAGATATATCGGGAGCGACGTAATAAACGCACAATGAATGAAGCACATTTGTTAAACGATCAAATTAACTGGTTAATCCAAAGAGCCCTGAAAGGAAAAAAACCAGCATATGGTGGTTAAACGTAAATGAAATGAAGTGAAACATTTCAATTTTTAATTCATTAATTTTTCGCAAAAAACCCGTGTCTTTTTGTAGAGTAGCCAGATCACGACTTGTGCTAGAACACATGTGTGTGTGTCACGTGACTGACGTCATTTATGTTCATATTTTCTTACTACACTCAAACACGTTACAGTTTGCAAATCACGGGAGGAGGACACGTGTTTACGCAGATTTGGTACCGAAGGCGGGCAAATAGAAAGTTTTGTTTTAATAACACATCATTTGTCATCTTGCACGACCATTGTAAACATTGATGATGTTTTTCTAAATTGTTATCGTCGTCAGGTGGCATGTCTTTTGCAGAAAGCTGCATTCACCACGGCCCGTCTAAAATAATCTCAGTCTCTAGCCAAATATCTCACAGAACGTTGCTGCATTCACCACAGCCCGTCTAAAATAATCTCAGTCTCTAGCCAAATCTCTCACAGAACGTTGCTGCATTCACCACAGCCCGTCTAAAATATCTCAGTCTCTAGCCAAATCTCTCACAGAACGTTGCTGCATTCACCACAGCCCGTCTAAAATAATCTCAGTCTCTAGCCAAATCTCTCACAGAACGTTGCTGCATTCACCACGGCCCGTCTGAAATAATTTATATTTTTAGCAATATTTTCGACAGAACGTTACATTCACCACAACCCGTCAGAAAGAATCTCTGTCTCTAGCCAGATCTCCCACAGAACGTTACATTCACCACAACCCGTCAGAAAGAATCTCTGTCTCTAGCCAGATCTCCCACAGAACGTTACATTCACCACAACCCGTCAGAAAGAATCTCTGTCTCTAGCCAGATCTCCCACAGAACGTTACATTCACCACAACCCGTCAGAAAGAATCTCTGTCTCTAGCCAGATCTCCCACAGAACGTTACATTCACCACAACCGTCAGAAAGAATCTCTGTCTTTAGCCAGATCTCCCACAGAACGTTACATTCACCACAACCCGTCAGAAAGAATCTCTGTCTCTAGCCAGATCTCCCACAGAACGTTACATTCACCACAACCCGTCAGAAAGAATCTCTGTCTCTAGCCAGATCTCCCACAGAACGTTACATTCACCACAACACGTCAGAAAGAATCTCTGTCTCTAGCCAGATCTCCCACAGAACGTTACATTCACCACAACCCGTCAGAAAGAATCTCTGTCTTTAGCCAGATCTCCCACAGAACGTTAATTTCACCATAGCCCGTCTGAAAGAATCTCTGTCTTTAGCCAGATCTCCCACAGAACGATAATTTCACCACTGCCCGTCTGAAAGAATCTCTGTCTTTAGCCAGATCTCCCACAGAACGTTACATTCACCACAGCTCGTCTGAAAGCATCTCTGTCTCTAGCCAGATCTCCCATTTATTTTGTTGCCACGTTCAAGGTCTCCTTGATGTCTGAAATCACCTTCTTCGTGGTCCGGCCCTAATGCGTCACCCAGGAACCATGCCTTCCATTATTGTTCTTTCCAGCCCGCTGTGTATTTTGATGTGACCATAGTATTTTAATTCTATCTGTAGAATGGTGTTTATAAGCCATTTATTTTAATGTTTAAATCTGTGTAGTGTTTAAATCTGTTTAATGTTTAAATCTTTTTAATGTTTAAATCTGTTTAATGTTTAAATCTGTTTAATGTTTAAATCCTAACATTCTGAACTGTATTGGACCACAGATGCCGGTAAGAATATTGTGATGAATACAACAACGATCTATTAACTTCTATTCCAAATGTCAACGCTTGTCAACACTTATCAACGCTTGTCTACACTTATCAACGCTTGTCTACACTTATCAACGCTTGTCAACACTTATCAACGCTTCTCAACACTTATCAACGCTTGTCAACACTTATCAACGCTTCTCAACACTTATCAACGCTTGTCAACACTTATCAATGCTTGTCAACACTTATCAACGCTTGTCAACACTTATCAACGCTTGTCAACACTTATCAACGCTTGTCAACACTTATCAACGCTTGTCAACACTTATCAACGCTTGTCAACACTTATCAACGCTTGTCAACACTTATCAACGCTTGTCAACACTTATCAACGCTTGTCTACACTTATCAACGCTTGTCAACACTTATCAACGCTTGTCTACACTTATCAACGCTTGTCAACACTTATCAACGCTTGTCTACACTTATCAACGCTTGTCTACACTTATCAACGCTTGTCTACACTTATCAACGCTTGTCAACACTTATCAACGCTTGTCAACACTTATCAACGCTTGTCAACACTTATCAACGCTTGTCAACACTTATCAACGCTTGTCAACACTTATCAACGCTTGTCAACACTTATCAACGCTTGTCTACACTTATCAACGCTTGTCTACACTTATCAACGCTTGTCAACACTTATCAACGCTTCTCAACACTTATCAACGCTTGTCAACACTTATCAACGCTTCTCAACACTTATCAACGCTTGTCAACACTTATCAATGCTTGTCAACACTTATCAACGCGTGTCAACACTTATCAACGCTTGTCAACACTTATCAACGCTTGTCAACACTTATCAACGCTTGTCAACACTTATCAACGCTTGTCAACACTTATCAACGCTTGTCAACACTTATCAACGCTTGTCTACACTTATCAACGCTTGTCAACACTTATCAACGCTTGTCTACACTTATCAACGCTTGTCAACACTTATCAACGCTTGTCTACACTTATCAACGCTTGTCTACACTTATCAACGCTTGTCTACACTTATCAACGCTTGTCAACACTTATCAACGCTTGTCAACACTTATCAACGCTTGTCAACACTTATCAACGCTTGTCAACACTTATCAACGCTTGTCAACACTTATCAACGCTTGTCTACACTTATCAACGCTTGTCAACACTTATCAACGCTTGTCTACACTTATCAACGCTTGTCAACACATATCAACGCTTGTCTACACTTATCAACGCTTGTCTACACTTATCAACGCTTGTCTACACTTATCAACGCTTGTCAACACTTATCAACGCTTGTCTACACTTATCAACGCTTGTCAACACTTATCAACGCTTGTCTACACTTATCAACGCTTCTCAACACTTATCAACGCTTGTCAACACTTATCAACGCTTGTCAACACTTATCAACGCTTGTCTACACTTACCAACGCTTATCAACACTTATCAACGCTTGTCAACACTTATCAACGCTTGTCAACACTTATCAACGCTTGTCAACACTTATCACGCTTGTCAACACTTATCAACGCTTGTCAACTTTTATCAACAAGATGACAACAAATTAAAACAAACACACATTCATTTATTCCCTGTCTCAAGAATCAAATCAGGACGTTTTGATTTTGAAACTAAAAGATAAATTGCGAATAAGAAATAATTGTATTCTCCTCAATATTTACGTAATACTCTGTTAGACGCAAGAAACAGGCTGACAGATAAGGTCAGAAATGAAGAACTGATAAAAAATATAGGAATAATTTATGGACATTGAACACATAAAGAAACAAAAGATCAGGTAATCTTATAAGGCCATGAGGCCATAGCAGAAAGATCAAAACGTAACACTGAGAGATATGGTGGCTACGAAAACACCAGACTACAGGGTCGACCACGGAAATAATGAATTGATTAAATATTTAAAACACTAACACAAAATGATAGTGAGATAAGCCAAACGAGAAAGTAAAGGAACGTAAACTGTATCTCTGCTCGAAGCTGAAACGCAAAAGAGGAATGAAGAAGTCGATTGTTTACTTGTAATATTGTATTCAGTTTGATTCTGTTGTGTTTGGCTGCATTGAGGACAGACGTTTAACAAGAGATCGGTTGAAGATGTAATCCTGTAGAGAAATCAGATATTTCCATTGTGAAGTGTTACATTAATTATAGTTATGTGATGTTAGGACATGTGTACTGGGACAGATATTACTCCTGCGCGGAACCCGATAGTAGTTTGTTCTGGAGAAATCAGATAGCGGCTGGTTTGTGTTTATCATTAAATGTCTCGGTGACACGAAGCGAGGTCAAGGCAGCAATCCTTGACCTCAACCCAAGGGTCAACTTCCTGATTAGCTCATTAATATTCATGATTGCACGTGGAATATATTAACGGACAGAGAAGTAAAAAGTGTAAACCTAAACACACACGCTCGAAGCAACAAACACATTCACGCAGCCACACATCCAGGCACATGAACTGAGTGTTTGTGATTTTGTTGACATCCCGGCGGAATAAATGAAAGAGATAATTGCGAAACGTGGGAACGAGTGACGGACATGGAAACATTCGCAGAGATGACTCCACGAACGAGATAACATCATTTCTCGAGATGTTACCGAGGGGCGTTATTAACGCACAAACAAAACCCAAGAAGAGAAGAGACATCAGAAGGAAATGACATATACATCATCATCATCATGTGTCATACCGGTTGGCGTAGGTGATCATGTCTTTCCACAATCTTCTATCTACAGTGCATTGCATCAGTTTTATTGTTGAATGTTTTCCATGCCATGACACCAAGCTATCCAGTATTTTCTCTCTTTGTCGTCCGCTATCTCATTTCCTTTTATTTTGCCAGTTGTAACCAAGTATCCCAACTTTCCTCTTCTCATGATGCGCCTGAAAAATGTTGATTGTTGACATTTGCAATTCATGCAATTTGGTGACCGTTTTTTTTTGAAGAATCAGACTCATACGGCGCAAGAACACAACAAAATAATCTTAATGCGAACATTGAAGGAAAAACAGAACTGCAAAGAATAAAACTTCCTACAACAACCTCGGTGGCTCAATGGTAGGGTGCTCGCTTCCTGGTCAGAAGGGTCTGGATTCGATCCCAGAAGTGGCGGATTTTTTTCGAACTGACAAGGCTCCGAGGTGCAACTTGCCTCTAAAAATAAGGAACAGTGATTTTTCTGGCGGCCTGGCATGATACCGACCATATCAACCCCCTCCCCCATATAATGTGCCGTGGTGACAGAAAATAATCTGGTCACTAATACCATATTGCCCAAACGCTTAGCAAGGCAGGCAAGGCAGGGCAGGGCAGGGAACCTTTAGTTTTAAACTTTTAGAAATATCACCCTTGACCTTGAACCATCCCCGTGCTGTTAGATGTAGCACAGGGCTCGATGTTTTGTTCACAACCCATCTCTAATCTTGACGAGATGTTTGATCTTATCTAATGAGTCTATGCCTGCCAACTTTGCTTCTCTTATAAGCGTTCTATTTTATTGTTTCTCTAGGTCTTCCTATTTTTCTGTGTCCTGATGTTTCTCACAGAGGAGCCTGTTTTGGGATTATCTTGTCTCTTTTCATCGCGTGTTTTCGGCCACATTCATTACTACGATACAAGATTCTACAAATTATGTGGATAATCTCTCCGCCTAGAGTTGCCCCTAAGTGAGTCTTACGGTTAGGCTGTCAGCACAACGCCCAGCTGTGCATGCAGACGGAAATTAACATGACCTTCATCTTGGAACACTCCGGAAGAAAAATAATGAGCAATGGGAGGAAGTAGTTACTGGACTATTTTCGAAGTGTGACGTGGGTTCAGATCTTGATGGATGACGTCAGATCCGTCAGGAAATAATTTGTTTACCTATGGGACAACTCTTGTGTCATCGATTGGTAGAAAGCTCTATTGTTGTTGAGAGTATCATGTCATCGATTGGGTAGAAAGTTCTATTGTTGTTGAGAGTATCATGTCATCGATTGGGTAGAAAGTTCTATTGTTGTTGAGAGTATCATGTCATCGATTGGGTAGAAAGTTCTATTGTTGTTGAGAGTATCATGTCATCGATTGGGTAGAAAGTTCTATTGTTGTTGAGAGTATCAAGTCATCGATTGGGTAGAAAGTTCTATTGTTGTTGAGAGTATCATGTCATCGATTGGGTAGAAAGTTCTATTGTTGTTGAGAGTATCATGTCATCGATTGGGTACAACGTTCTATTGTTGTTGAGAGTATCATGTCATCGATTGGGTACAACGTTCTATTGTTGTTGAGAGTATCATGTCATCGATTGAGTACAACGTTCTATTGTTGTTGAGAGTATCATGTCATCGATTGAGTACAACGTACTATTGTTGTTGAGAGTATCATGTCATCGATTGGGTAGAAAGTTCTATTGTTGTTGAGAGTATCATGTCATCGATTGGGTAGAAAGTACGATTGTTGTTGAGAGTATCATGTCATCGATTGAGTACAACGTACTATTGTTGTTGAGAGTATCATGTCATCGATTGGGTAGAAAGTTCTATTGTTGTTGAGAGTATCATGTCATCGATTGAGTACAACGTTCTATTGTTGTTGAGAGTATCATGTCATCGATTGGGTACACCGTTCTATTGTTGTTGAGAGTATCATGTCATCGATTGGGTACAAAGTACTATTTTTGCTGAGCGCATCATGCCATTGATTGGGTACAAAGTACCATTGTTGTAATAGCTAAAATAGCCCATCTTCTTGGTGAGTTATTGACACCTTGGTTTCTTTAATCACGTGATTATCTCTTCAGCACCTATTGTCAATCCCTTGTTGTGTTTACGAGTTAGAACAAAAGAAATCAAACGTTTCCATTAGAAATAACGGACAATCATTACTGATGCTCCGTCATTAATTAATTAATTGATTGTTATTATAAATAACTAACACTATTACTCTTGACAAATCCACTTGTAGTCCGTTTCTTTAGTAAATATAAACAGGAAATGCATGTTGATGACGTCATGACTCTTTGGTTCTACTTCCGCCTATACCACGTGTTACAACTTCACATTAAGATCTTCTAATTCTGAGAACTATTAATTTATCATGGTTGATTGCATCGTCGTTCAACCCATAGGAAGACTAGTTCAGTGTTACAAAAGGATGACAATACTGATGGCTATTCACAGACTTCAGTGTTCTCTTGAATGAGAGTTCTAAACACAGCTGTTTGTTTCCATCTCAAAGTGCCATCTATTCTTCTTCTTCTTTCCTTCCTCATCTGCCTTTCAGCGTCGAGGGGAGTATAATTTGCGGTCTTTTGCTCTTCTGTTCGCCTCTGCTGCTGTTATGTTTCCTACTGCTTCTAATATTCCATCGACCCATATTTTTCGTGGTCGACCCTTGGGTCTGGTGTTCTCACAACGTTTGTTGAAGGCTCGTTGTCTTGTGTTTTGTTCTTTCTGCCTTGTCACGTGGACAAAGCATTTTATATGTTGTTTCCTTATATATTCTATGGCGGGGGCTATTCCTAGCTTTTTTTTTTATCAGTTCTTCATTTCTGATCTTATCTCTCAGGCTGTTTCCTGTCATTCGTCTAACACATTAATCTCTGTAGAGGTTATTTACTTATTGTTCTTACATCTAGGGTCAAGGTCTGGCATTGATAGCATAACGTTGGGATGAAGATTGTGTTGTATAGTGCTCGTTTTGCCTCCAGAGTTATTTCCTTGTTGGGCAATAGTGGTGATAACTGTCCAATGATTTGACAAGCTTGTTGCATCTTGATTCTATCTCTGCTGTTTGAGAATTATCGTTTGTCATTAGACTTCCGAGGTATTTGAATTCCTCTACTTGTTTTAGTTGTCTGCCTTCTATAGTTATGTTGATGTAATGTTTATTTTTGGCGACATTCATGACTTCTGTTTTGTTGATGTTGATTTTCATGTTGTATTTTGTTCCTAAGATGTTGAGTTTGTTTAAGTGTTCTTGTAGGTCTTCTATTGTTTCATGTATTAGTGCCTGGTCGTCTGCAAATAAAAGCTCGTTGATCTCCTCTGTCTATGATGGGTTGGCTAGCTTGCATATATGGTCCATGTATGTAATAAACAGTAGGGGGGATAGTGCGCACCCCTGTCTTACACCTGATCTAACTTCGAAGTGGTCTGTGTAGCCTGCTGCTGTTCTGGCCCTGCAGCTGCTGTTGATGTAGAGACTTTTAATTAGGTTGGTTAGATGTTGGCTTACTCCGTATGTTGTTAGTATCTCCCACAGTTGTTCTCTGTTCACTCTGTCGAATGCTTTTTACTGGTCAATGAAGGCTATGTATAAGTTTTGATTGTGTTCTGTCGTTTTTTTCTGCAGGCTGTTTTAATGTGAATAGTGCGTCAGTACATCCTCTGTTTTCTCGGAACCCCATTTGAGAATCGCTTAACTGTAGTTCTATTATTGGTCTCAGCCTTTTTTCCCAAGATTTTGGAGTATAGCTTTCCTACATGGCTGAGATGAGATATACCTCTATATTGATTGCAGTCTCTTTTGCTACCTTTCTTTTTCCATATTGGTATGATGATTGCCTTTTGTCAGTCTTATGGGGCTTGTTGTTTATGCCATGCTGCATTAAATATTCTGTGCAGCCACTGCATTCCTGTTTCTCCCGCTGCTGCTATTATTTCTATTGCTATGTTATCTATCCCCGGTGCTTTGTTTCTTGGTGCATATTTGATTACTTCTTAGATTTCCTCTTTCATGATGTTGGGTTCAGTATTTGTGAGTTCTAGCACAGTTTTTGTTGTCTTGTTGGTAGTTGGTATGTTTAACAGGTCTTCAAAATATTCTTTCCATCTCTGTTGCATACATTGGTTATTTGATATTGGCTGTCCGTCTTTGTCATTTATCAGCTCAGTAGGATCATGGTTTTCTTTTCTCGCTCTTGTGGCTTTTACTGCTTTGTAGAAATCTCTTGTGGCTGTCTTGAAGTCCCTGCTCATGTTTTGTCCAAATTCTATCCAATTCTTTTGCTTAGCTTCTTCGATCAAAATTTTAACTCTTTTTCGAACTAAGGCATATTTTTCATTTTTTTCTTGGTTCTTGTTCTCTCTCCAATTTTTAAACAATTTCTTCTTTTCTTTAATTGCTTCTCTGATTGTTTCGTTCCACCACGGATGCTATTTTTCCCTTTTCTTGTTCTTAGCTTCGTTCCACAAACTGTTTTAGAGATGTTGGTTACTGTTTCCTTAAATTGTTTCCACTCTTCTTCTACTGTGCATACTTCGTTAGGGAGTTTCTTGAATTCCTCTTAGTTTTTCTTCTAGGGTTTCCTTGTTTCTTGATCTTTTAATTGTTTCAGTTTTATTGTCTGTTCTTTTCGCTTTTGTTTGTTTTCGTATATTCTCTTTATTTTTGGCTGTCTTAGTGCGACCATAACCATCTTGTGATCCGTGTTATCTGTAATATTTGGGATTGCTCTGTTGTCGGTTACTCTTTTCTTGTTCTGTTGTCTTGTTAGTAAAAATCTATTTGGCTTCTGTATGTTGTGTCATTCCATTTGTACCAGTGTTTACATGCGACTCTCTCTTGCGAATCTTGTTAATGATTTCATTCATGTGTCGTAGAATTCTTCGCTGTCTCTTTCATTGTTGTTGCATGGTGCATAGATTTGAATGTAATTTGTTTTTCGATCGTCTTCTAGTAGTTTAATTGAGATAATTCTTTCTGATAGTATTTTATTTCTAGAATGTTCTTTGCGTGTTCTGGGTCGATGATAAAACCTACTCCATGTGTTGCTCTTTCTGTGTTGTCGACTCCTGAGAATATTTTCGTGTAGTTCATGTGTGTTTTCTTTATCTGTTGTCCTTTTACTCTGGTGTCCGCTAATCCTAGTATTTTAATTTTCCTTTTTGTCATTTCTTCTATAAGTTCGACTTCTGAATTTTTTATCCCGCATATATTTATCGTTGCTACTTATGTTTATCTATCTATTATTATATTATATCATCTCCATCTTCTGAGTATTTCTCTGAGCATTAAACATTTATCCCTTACCGACCTGCTGAGTCAGTCGTAAGTTAAAGGCTTAACTTAACACACGCTGGGGGCCCGACTGATGTTTCCCCCCACGTGTGTGATCGCTAAGGTCTCACATGCGATCTTTTACGATCTAAATATAGAACTTTAGCTGTATTCATTTAAAAAGTAATTATCAGTTCTTATTCTCTTCCTTGGTAGACAACGTGACACAACTTTTCGAAATGAAGTGAAGATGTCCTCGTCTGGAAGAGTCCACTTTTTTTTAAAAACTGACATTCTGATGAAATGGTTTCAATTGCGGGGTGTGAGGATTAGAAGAATTTCTTATTAATCCAAAACATGTCAAAGTTAAATAATCGCGTCAAAGTTAAATAATCATATCAAAGTTAAATAATCATATCAAAGTTTAAACAATCGCGTCAAAGTTAAACAATCCTGTCAAAGTTAAATAATCATATCAAAGTTAAAAAATCGCGTCAAAGTTAAATAATCATATCAAAGTTAAAAAATCGCGTCAAAGTTAAACAATCATGTCAAAGTTAAATAATCATGTCAAAGTTAAATAATCGCGTCAAAGTTAAATAATCATATCAAAGTTAATAATCGCGTCAAAGTTAAACAATCATGTCAAAGTTAAATAATCATATCAAAGTTAAATAATCGCGTCAAAGTTAAATAATCATATCAAAGTTAAAAAATCGCGTCAAAGTTAAACATCATATCAAAGTTAAATAATCGCGTCAAAGTTAAATAATCATATCAAAGTTAAATAATCATGTCAAAGTTAAACAATCATGTCAAAGTTAAATAATCATGTCAAAGTTAAATAATTACGTCAAAGTTAAATAATCATGTCAAAGTTAAATAATTACGTCAAAGTTAAACAATCATGTCAAAGTTAATAATTACGTCAAAGTTAAACAATCATGTCAAAGTTAAATAATTACGTCAAAGTTAAACAATCATGTCAAGTTAAATAATTGCGTCAAAGTTAGATAATCATGTCAAAGTTAAATAATCATGTCAAAGTTAACAATCATGTCAAAGTTAAATAATCATGTCAAAGTTAAACAATCATGTCAAAGTTAAATAATCATGTCAAAGTTAAATAATCATGTCAAAGTTAAACAATCATGTCAAAGTTAAATAATCATGTCAAAGTTAAACAATCATGTCAAAGTTAAACAATCATGTCAAGTTAAACAATCATGTCAAAGTTAAACAATCGTGTCAAAGTTAAACAATCATGTCAAAGTTAAAAATCATGTCAAAGTTAAATAATCGTGTCAAGATGATACCCGGAGTGTCTTAAAACAGTGGCTGTCGTCAACTGTCCAAGCTAGATTAAGTAAGCCAACATCATCCGACTGTACAACACAACACACCAAACTAAGATGTTATCAGACTGTACACACAACACACCAAACTAAGATGTTATCAGACTGTACACACAACACACCAAACTAAGATGTTATCAGACTGTACACACAACACACCAAACTAGATGTTATCAGACTGTACATAAAACACGAACAACAAAGATATCATCTGTCTCTGCAATATTTCTCGATATCTGGCACCCCAGTCTCCATCCACTTGATGTTACCATGTATATCCCCGACGATATCCTAGAAGGCCAGTGTAACTGGTAACATTTCTATCTTCTCTGAGACTTCAGCCGGTCAGGCCCAGACACCCGACTCGTAGCCCGTCTTCTATATCCGAGAGGGACTGACTCCGTTCATTCCTTTCTGTCATAAACTCCACCTCCATAATTCCTCTCTCTGCCCTGATTAATTCCTTTCTGTCATAAACTCCACCTCCATAATTCCTCACTCTACCCTGATTAATTCCTTTCTGTCATAAAGTCCACCTCCATAATTCCTCACTCTACCTGATTAATTTTTTTTGTCATAAACTCCGCCTCCATAATTCCTCACTCTACCCTGATTAATTCCTTTCTATCATAAACTCCACCTCCATAATTCCTCACTCTATCCTGATTAATTCCTTTCTGTCATAAACTCCACCTCCATAATTCCTCTCTCTACCCTGATTAATTCCTTTCTGTCATAAACTCCACCTCCATAATTCCTCTCTCTACCCTGATTAATTCCTTTCTATCATAAACTCCACCTCCATAATTCCTTCTCTACTCTGATTAATTCCTTTCTATCATAAACTCCACCTCCATAATTCCTCTCTCTACCCTGATTAATTCCTTTCTGTCATAAACTCCACCTCCATAATTCCTCTCTCTACCCTGATTAATTCCTTTCTATCATAAACTCCACCTCCATAATTCCTCACTCTACTCTGATTAATTCCTTTCTATCATACAATCCACCTCCATAATTTCTCTCTCTACCCTGATTAATTCCTTTCTGTCATAAACTCCACCTCCTAATTCCTCACTCTACTCTGATTAATTCCTTTCTATCATACAATCCACCTCCATAATTTCTCTCTCTACCCTGATTAATTCCTTTCTGTCATAAACTCCACTCCATAATTCCTCTCTCTACCCTGATCAATTCCTTTCTATCATAAACTCCACCTCATAATTCCCCTCCCTACACTGATCGATTCCTTCCTCCACGTCTTTACATCTCCAACTTTATCCCATTTCCTGCTAGGGATCTTTTCCTCCGAGTCGTTTAGTTCATGATTCTCCTTTCCTTTCTGTAATCTCTCCAGACCAACCAGACTGTAACTTCCAGCCCTAACTTTTTGTCCATGCCTGGAAACCATTACCTGTGAGGGGTAACACCTGTCCTGGTCATACCCGCGTCAGGTGACTATTTCTTTCTAGGATCACGTGACGATGAGCGGTGGCAGCGACACGGTGCTTGTGTAGGTACATCCACACACACAATTTTGTAGTCTTGCTCTGCCTCCTTGCTGCCCTGGCATGCTGTCAAAGACATGAGCCGACAAGTTTAATCATGATGTGCTGTCCCCTCTACCTCCTTGCTGCCCTGGCATGCTGTCAAAGACATGAGCCGACAAGTTTAATCATGATGTGCTGTCCCCTCTGCCTCCTTGCTGCCCTGGCATGCTGTCAAAGACATGAGCCGACAAGTTTAATCATGATGTGCTGTCCCCTCTACCTCCTTGCTGCCCTGGCATGCTGTCAAAGACATGAGCCGACAAGTTTAATCATGATGTGCTGTCCCCCCTACCCCCACCAAGCCCACCCCCTCCCTATCAATGCTGCCACATAAAATTGTTCATTTTTGCAAGTTACACATGAGAGGGGGCCTCGGTAGCCTAGTTGGGAAAACCGCTCGTCTGAGGTACCGACGTTCCGACAGCCCGTGTTCGATTCCCGCTGGAAGCAGCGTGAATTGTATTCGCGGTTGAAAAAAAAATACCCCCGCGGTTGACCCAGCCGCTGTCAAAAATTTGTACCAGGGTAGTACTCTGGGAAGGTGAGGAATGCCAGCTCACATCGTGAGTTTCAATACTTGAAGGGATACTACCCTGAAGTCTCCGAACACTTCTGGAAAGGCGGCCGAGCACATATGGGTGTAAACTCGCGTGCTAAGACGCCGATTCAAGTCTCGTACTTTACATTTACATGAGAAATCCAGCTACCTTTGCGTTTCCAATTGAGGAATTGCTAAATGGGTGTGTCTTGAACCGATGGTGTCCCTTTCACAATCATCATTATGGACGTCTAGTAAAACAGGAAGTGAGGTGAAGCAAGTAAAGAGCCCGTCACGCCAAGTGGCATATGGGAATATATTGTTAGTGACCTTAATTTTTACAGACTTTCAGCACACAATTTTTGGGGCAATGTGGTCGGTATTACGCCTGTTCCGCTTTATTTTCCCATTTTAAAAATCCGGTACCCATTTAAGGCTGGTTGAACTCGGGAGCGGTCGATCAGGATCTAAACCGACGGTTCACTAACCACTGAGCTGCGACGGTTCACTAACCACTGAGCTGCGACGGTTCACTAACCGACTGAGCTATCGCGGCTCTCACGGATAAATATCTGGTTTCGATATAGAAGTCTGTGAGAGACAAAAATTGGAATCAACGAGAGAAACTCAGATATCAAAGAGAAATGGTTTATTTAGAGAGCTGGGGCTACACGACAACGCAGAAGAATCTGGCCCTGACAGTGTGCCCTTTAATTGGGGAGTCTGTGTGTCTTGGTATGTTAGTACAGCAAAGTCACGTTCTATAGTTGGCGGTTACTCTGGAAGGATTTCCTCATTACTATGTCTTCCTCAGTATGTGATCGATGCGGTAGATATGAGAGCATACTCGAGTAATTATGTCTGGTCATTATCTCCTTTGTTGGAGAACAGACTAATGACCATTGAAGTAGTACTGGTACTGATAAATGTATGGCCGTGAAATGAGCATGCTATGACGCACACAATGAGGGGCAATAACTAGGACAGGTCTCAGAATAATGGAGTTGTGCCCCCTTGATGTTCAACCTTATCAATCGTGAAATATTCATTCTCTGCGCTCAAATATTGCCGGGGTAGCCAACTTTGTTCATTAAATCCACTCAGTATTGCCAAATGTCTGATGTGTTCTTGTATACCTGGCCACTCTATTATGCTCAATCGTTGTACTAAACAATTCTGTAGAATCATCATGCGAAGAGTGCGGAAAAAATCAGTCCGGAAATTTTATTGATGGTCAGTGTGGTTTTGTTGGAGGTAAAGGAACGAACAATGCAATATACATCATAAGATCTTTAGTAGAAAGAGCCACAGAGATGAAAAACAGATCTATACCTATGTTTCATAGATTATACCAAAGCTTTTGACAAAGTAGAGCACAAAGAAATAATCAAATTTTGAAGACATAAACGTAGACAGCAAAGATCTAAGAATAATAAAGAACATGTACTGGCAACAAACAGCGGCCATAAGTACTGGAAACCAATTGGAATGTTACAACAAATAAAACAAAGTGCTTGGCAAGGCTGTGTGCTCTCACAAGATTTATCTAATATTTATAGTGAGATTATTTTAAGATCCATAAGGGGCATGCTTAGAATAACAATTGGAGGTCATAATATAAATAATCTAAGGTATGCTGATGATATAGTCTTAATCGCTAAGAGTGAAATTGAGTTACAAGAAATGTTGGACAATATAGTGAAAGAAAGCAAAATAAAGGACTCAGCCTTAATAGCAAAAAGACAGAGGTAATGGTAACAACCTCTGTTACCATTGCAGCGTCACTGCAATGCACAATAAAGACAAGTGGAACAATAATAAAACATGTCAATGAATTTAAATATCTGGAACAATGTTTACGACAGAAGGTAAATGTACAACAAAAGGGATCCGCAGAATGGCTCAGGCAAAAACAGCTTTTCACAAAATCAGGAAGATACTGTGCAATCCATTTTTGACAATAGAAACAAGAAAAGTGTTCTTAAATGTTATGTAGAGCCAGTGTTAGCATACCGTTGTGAATCATGGACAATAGGACAACGGACAAGAAAATCACTGCAGGCTGTAGAAATGTGGTTTTACAGAACCAATTGAGAATAACATGGACACTTAGAATAATAACGTTCTGCAACAGGCCAGAGCAAAATGAAAGCTATTATCCAATGGAAATACTCACTCTAAAATGTTGGTCTCGGTATTGACTAGGGGAACTAGACCCTGAAGATGCCTTTCGCTTGCTCGTAATCTAAAATGTGTAAAATAACCAAACCTACCACCGTCATGTGTTTGATCAGACGTGAGTTGATCGCAGCCTGTGTTTCGGGACCACATCAACCACGTGATAACGAATCCAGCAAAGGATTCATTACCATGACCTTCAAGGCAGCTGCCAACATCGAGCAGAGGCTACTTACCCTTCTGTTCCAGGGACTAGACCTCGCACCAATCGAGTATGCCCTGGCAATTCTTACTGTCAGTACGACTCAAATTGACAGGCTGGAGAAAATACAGAATGAAGCTATGCGCATTATCATGGGGTGTACGAGAGATACTCCCACTATAGCAATGAGGTATCTTTTGACTTTCCAACCATGATTGATAGGATCAAAATTTGTAGGGCACGAGCATACCTGCAGATAAGTGCAGATAAAGAGCACCCAATGCATCATGAGCTCAACACAAGGAAAGGTGTCAGGCTAAAAAGAGGCAAATCATGGGTAGGACGAGCAGAAGATGTCATCAAACAGGTTTGTGTGGCTTAACAATATAAACGCTGGTGAGAAGTGGATACCGGTGCCTATGTCATTCAGGGAACATTCTCGTATATTGTCACACTCGACAGGGAATGTAGGTAACAGGACTCAGTCGTGGTCAATGCGGAGGCCAACGGTCTCATCTGGGATAACACCGATGAGAAAGATGCAGTCATCTATACAGACATACATGTAATACGGCACCAAAGGAATGCATGGGAATTTACAGCACGCTCGGCAGGCAGAATAGTCAAGGAAGACAGTGGTGCATACGTCATGACCACATATACCATGACGAATGGAGGTGATTTCAGTGACCAGGGCATTCATCTGGTTAGAGTCACAAAGACTACACCCACGCATGCATACTGAGTGATTCGATTAGCATGATAAAAGAAGTGGAGTGGGCTCTGTGCGAAAGCAATGGGTAGAGTCGCTGCAGAAGTCAAAATACGCTAGGTCACCTTTGTCTACGCCCCTGGACATTCTGGAGTACGGGGAAATGAAAGAGTGGACAAGTTGTCTAGCTGCGCTATTGTTGAGGGCGGTCAACCAATGGATCGGGCGGACATCATCCCTCAGGGAAGTGGGAAGGACGCAGGACTTCGACAACCGTGAGTCCACGTCACTCCCTCGCATGAAAGAGATGGTAGTTTAAATGGGCACAGCCAGAAGCGAGAAACTTAGTGGGCGTGTAAGAAGACTTGTCAACCAACACAGAACTGGAGTCGTCAATCGCTGGACGAGACTTGCAGAGGAGGGATCTGAGCACCTATGGACATGTTTAGAGGCAATGATGGTGTCCAGCAAATAACTCAATAATATTTAATATTTAAAAGAACAGTTATCATTTCTTCGCAATGTAATGGAGTGGAACAGCTGGAATACATTGTGACAACTGGAAAATGAAAGGAAAGAAGAGATAGAGGGAAACAAAGAGAAAAGACATCAGACAGCTTAAGAGAAAGGCTTGGCAGAAAGTAAACAACGGAAATGATAAATAACTGTCGAGATCGAAAGTTGTGGAGAGACATGATCACCTACGCCAGCAGGCATGGTACTTAATGATGATGATAATGATGATGATGATGATGATGATGATGATGATGATGATGATGATGATGATGATGATGATGATAGAATTCTGAGCAAGTAAAAACAAGATTATTTTCATTTTTTTTTCTTTTCCATTCTCCTGTTGGATGTCTTCGTTTATTATTTGTATAGAGGTGGCCATTCCTGGCAACACTGCAACATCGCTACCTTATAATTCAACAATCTACAACACTGACTACAACATCATCACCTTTATAATTCAACAATCTAACACTGACTACAACATCATCACCTTTATAGTTCAAATGACTGGAAATTTGACCACAACATTGTCACCTTTATAGTTCAAATGACTGGAAATTTAACCACAACATTGTCACCTTTATAGTTCAAATGACTGGAAATTTAACCACAACATTGTCACCTTTATAGTTCAAATGACTGGAAATTTGACCACAACATGGTCACCTTTATAGTTCAAATGACTGGAAAATTTGACCACAACATGGTCACCTTTATAATCCAACTGGGCTTCTGAGAAATTAATGAATGCGCTACAGTGGACAAGCACGTCCTGGCCAACACAGACTTTGTCTTGACACGTAGAATCATCGGTATGTTGCCAGACATGACACTCTATTCAAATGATAAACGAAGACACCCAACGGGAGGATGCGGAAGAAAAAAAATGAAAATAATCTTGTTTTACTTGCTCAGACTTCTATCATCATCATCATCAGCAGCAGCAGCAGCAGTCAGTGTGCGAAAAAATAGAATTATAAAGGTGATGATGTTGAAGTCAGCGAAAAAGAGCAAACAAGCGCGTCGTTATTCAGACTCAGTGGCAATAAAGAGGTGTAATATCGTGGAAATGGAGGAATGGCGGTGCAGGGTGGTGGGGATTTAGATGAAAGGGGAGAGTAAGGTAGAACTGAATATAAAGTGGTAGAATGTGTAATGATAAGATTAGTAAATGTAGTGGAGAACAGGCAGACAATAAAGTACTGCTGTAATTATAAATATAAGTTGGTAAATAGGGATCATAATTCTTGTGGAAGTGCCAACGGACTTACAGTTGTGTAATATAGATCCTAAACATCGACTAGGGAGGTCACGTCAGGGTGTGAGGGGTCAAAACTGAAACAGGGGAAGGAATAAAGGAAAGGAGAGAGGGGGGAATGGAAGGGAGATGAAAAGAAGAAAAAGGTGGAAAGCGCGGAAAAGAGAGAGTGTTAATAGATTACTAATGAGAAAGGATACATTGATGTCCCGTGGGGTAAGGCAACCCATATTGGCGATCAGACGATTCTCTAAAGTGAATCGACTGCGGCTGTCAGAAAAACATGACAGAAGGCCGGTAACTTGACATCCGTCTAACCCTGATGACCCTTAGAGTTGAAGTGGGATGCTATTAGAGTGTCTGTACCTCGAGTGATGCCATACAGATGTTCCGGCATCAACTAAGAGACGGCGTCCGTTTTCGCCTGTGTAGGTCATCTGACGTGGCTTACATATAACGGCATAGATAATGTTGCGCGATGTACACGTGGATCCTTCTCTGAGTTCAAACGAAGCATTAGGGAAGAGATCAGTATCTGTCAGGAGGGCGTGGGTACAAGTATGATATGATTGTGATTACAGCGGATAGTGCCCCGATTAATGTGGATGGGGAGGGGGGGCAGGCAAGTGGCTCGTGACAAGAATGTCACGGGGGTTGTGATCACGCTTAAGGCAACTAATGGGAGGTGGGGGGGGGAAGTGTAGGCGGGTAGTGGAGTCGGAGAGGAACATGAGGAGGTAGGTGAATGGGGAGGTAGCCGTGAATGAGAAGGTAGCCGTGAATGAGGAGGTAGCCGTGAATGAGGAGGTAGCCGTGATGAGGAGGTAGACGTGAATGAGAAGGTAGCCGTGAATGAGGAGGTAGCCGTGAATGAGGAGGTAGACGTGAATGAGGAGGTAGACGTGAATGAGGAGATAGCCGTGAATGATTCTGATCACCGTGTAGTGGTGAGGGTGAAGGATGAGAGTAAGTACTACCCCCATCAGGGGGGGGGGGGAAGGAGGGAGAATGTAACCTGGCGTGAGGTGCGGAGAACCTGATGGAGAGCAGGTAGGAAAGCTTAAACAGGACAGAGTCGTCGGCTGACGAAGTCAAGCATCAGGTGGACATTATGTTGGAGACTTCAACACTAGACTTGAGATTAGCACAAAGAAGCATCTTATACAGAGCAAATTAATTCCCAGTTAATGCTATCAGTGCTAAACAGGGTCTCTCATGAATAAACATAAAAGTAAGCTAGTCATCACAGAGCGAGATGTTTGATGAGAGCTAGTCATCACAGAGGACGAGATGTTTGATGAGAGCTAGTCATCACAGAGACGAGATGTTTGATGAGAGCTAGTCATCACAGAGACGAGATGTTTGATGAGAGCTAGTCATCACAGAGACGAGATGTGATGAGAGCTAGTCATCACAGAGACGAGATGTTTGGTGAGAGCTAGTCATCACAGAGACGAGATGTTGATGAGAGCTAGTCATCAGAGACGAGATGTTTGATGAGAGCTAGTCATCAGAGACGAGATGTAGTGAGAGCTAGTCATCAGGGACGAGATGTTTGATGAGAGGTAGTCATCAGAGACGAGATGTTTGGTGAGAGGTAGTCATCAGAGACGAGATGTTTGATGAGAGCTAGTCATCAGAGACGAGATGTTTGATGAGAGGTAGTCATCAGAGACGAGATGTTTGATGAGAGCTAGTCATCAGAGACGAGATGTTTGGTGAGAGGTAGTCATCAGAGACGAGATGTTTGGTGAGAGCTAGTCATCAGAGACGAGATGTTTGATGAGAGCTAGTCATCAGAGACGAGATGTTTGGTGAGAGCTAGTCATCAGAGACGAGATGTTTGATGAGAGCTAGTCATCAGAGACGAGATGTTTGATGAGAGCTAGTCATCAGGGACGAGATGTTTGATGAGAGGTAGTCATCAGAGACGAGATGTTTGATGTGGGCTAGTCATCAGAGACGAGATGTTTGATGAGAGCTAGTCATCAGGGACGAGATGTTTGGTGAGAGCTAGTCATCACAGAGACGAGATGTTTGATGAGGGCTAGTCATCACAGCGACGAGATGTTTGATGAGGGCTAGTCATCACAGAGACGAGATGTTTGATGAGAGCTAGTCATCACAGAGACGAGATGTTTGATGAGAGGTAGTCATCAGAGACGAGATGTTTGATGAGAGCTAGTCCAGTGACGAGATGTTTGATGAGAGCTAGTCATCACAGAGACGAGATGTTGTTGATGAGAGCTAGTCATCACAGACGAGATGTTTAATGAGAGCTAGTCATCACAGACGAGATGTTTAATGAGAGCTAGTCATCACAGAGACGAGATGTTTGATGAGAGGTAGTCATCAGGGACGAGATGTTTGATGAGAGCTAGTCATCAGTGACGAGATGTTTGATGAGAGCTAGTCATCACAGAGACGAGATGTTTGATGAGAGCTAGTCATCACAGACGAGAGGTTTAATGAGTGCTAGTCATCACAGACGAGATGTTTGATGAGAGGTAGTCATCAGAGACGAGATGTTTGATGAGAACTAGTCATCACAGAGACGAGATG